>JAEUWK010000392.1:0-42882 GCA_018524425.1 Podaxis sp. AQ795752 | reverse complement strand
ATCAGTATAAGAGTCTCAATTCATTCAACATTGATCAGTATACACTGGTATTGTCTGAATATTGAGTTCTAACAGAATTGATCAGAGTGATAAACCCGTCGAGGTTCCAGTGGAGTTCACCAGCCATGCTATTGTTTCGTGAATGCTTATGAGCCAGCTTTCTTTTATGTCTGACCGAAGTGGTACGTGTGACAGGATGCCTGTACCATTCCCGTGCAGGGTCACACTTCGCCCAGGCAAGAAGCTCCTTGGGCAGCTCATGGAGGCCTAAGTCATCTGAGCAATCACTACGTACATTAGCGAGATCTTCGATAGTTACCTCTCAAATCCTGGTGCCCTCTTACCGTATCTCTCTGCGCTTCCTCGTGACATTGCCCTTTCTGTGGACCTTTGTTCTGTTTGTATTGATAGTTAGGAGCCCCTATTTGCAAGTTTCCCACGGTCGACTGCATGGGGAAATGACTCGTCGGACCCTTTGAGGTACTCTGTTCCCCGCCGTCATGACCGTCATCCCTATCAGCGTCGCCAGCCTCAAGAAGACGAAAAATGCAGTCATAGGGAACCCCTCAGCGAAGAAGCAGCTTGCTCAGGACGCGTTACTGATCCAAACGTACGCAAATAATTCAGTTTCGTTAGCAGGGATTCACCACTGTTTGTTAGGCTAATTGCATGTTTGAGCCCGCCACACGCACATCTTCCTCATGGCGCACAATTTCGGGTGCAGGATGATCCGATACGGGTAGAAGCCGCCCATGTTATTGCATCCCTGGCTGGCTCAGAAGAGGCGCTTTCGACATTGCTTGAGCATGAAGCACCCCATGCGTTTCTCGTCGCAATATCCTGCCTTCAAGCTACCGACTCTATGACTCTACGATCTGCTATTGTTCGCGCCCTTAGATCGCTGACCATCGCAATGGCCGACATCGCAGGCCCCTCGCAATGGGGGTTAAAGACGACCAAGTCCAAAATCCAAAACAGGGCTAAGGATGGTCTGAACTACCTTTTCCAGGTGCGTGGATCCATGGCATATACCTTGGTCGTCACTTACGCCACCCAATCTTGAGATTGAATCTCTGGATATATACCTTCCTCTTCTCACCGACCCATCCCCGCAAATCAGCACTTCCATAGCCCAGATCATTGCATTTGGTGTACGCACACCGGAGCACCGGAAGATATTGTCGGAATGGTTACCACACGATGACCGGCTAAGGGAGGCGAAGGTATCGCGGAGGGGGTGGGAGAAGACCTCAGTCGTCAACATCAATGCCCCTTCCCGACAAGGTGGTTGGCTAGCTCGGCATTTGGCCGCCTTCATCAGTGCTCGAGATAGTAAGGTGAGCTCGTTATGGATATCGCCTCTCGTCGCTAAGCCCGAGTAGCTTCAGGAAGTTTCCCTCCTTGCTTTAGCGGCCTTGGCAAAGGACAATCCGGCCGTCGCTACTGTGCTTGCAAGGCCAGATCGTGACCGTGGGTTTTACCCTATGTACCCTTCCGATGCTAGCTCACTCATTTACCAGACCCTCCCGTGCTCTCTGCCATCGTTCCTCTTATCAAGTCTCGTCACGTTGACACTCAGCTCGCCGCTGCTTTATGGCGAGTTTCTATATCTTATCCCGGGCACAAAGCTCTAATGTTCCTAACAGTGCAACCCATATCGTCCGAGGAAGCACACCAAACATTGCTTATCCGATCGATGAGTCATGTGTAAGAGCGGTCCTCAACTTTGTTAACAGCATAATCAACACACCGTCGACGGAAAACGCTTCCCGCCGCACAAAGGCCTGCTTCATCCTTTGTACGCCAATCCTTACTCCACTGTTTGATCGTGTCTAACGACGTTCCTAGACTACCTGATCACAGATGACTCTACTCTATGCAGAGCCGCGTTTGATCGGGGTTGTTTGGAGAAGTTGGCTGCTATGGTTCAGGAGGTTACCCCAGAGGAGAGCAAGACGGAGTGGGGGGAAGACGAGGCAGAAAGTATATCCCTGCTACGTGAAGTAAGCTGTCATGCGCTTAGCCGAGGACAATACTCAAGCAAACATCTAGTCCGCATTGGTTGCTATTGCTGCTATGGCCTTGTTTGAAAACGAAATTCGACGAGCGGTCACTGATGAGCTCCATTTGATTCCGATTATCCATTCCTGCCTTTTCCACCAGCACACCGGTGTACGCTACGCTGCTTGTCAATGTGTTCGAGCATTAAGTAGAGCAGTGACTGTTCTCAGAACGAATATCGTCGACAGTGGTCTAGGGATGACTATATTCTCGTTATTCAAGAAACGGGAGGAAGACGCGAATGTAACGAACGCTGCTCTGTCAGCTGTGTGCAACATCGTCATTGATTTCTCACCCTTGCGACCTGTACGTCTCCGCGCCTCGTGCTTTTGTATCTCCACGTTGACTGGGATTTAGATATATCTCGAACAGGGTCTTATGGATCGACTCATTGAGCTACTGCAATCTGGTGATCCAGCCCTCAAGTTGAATGCCTTGTGGGCAGTAAAGAACCTATTGCGAAAGTCGACAACCGAGACCAAACGAAGCGTGATGCGCCAATTAGGATGGGATCGAGTAGTCGAGTATGTTCGTTTTCCAGTTGGTCGTGTTATACTTATATTGGTTTACAGATATCTCAAGGAAGGTGCTGCGGAAATACAGGAGCAGACATTTAATACGCTACGAAACGTAGCAGAATCGCCAGAAGGGATTGATATGATATTCAAAAATATACCCGTCGAGATTCTCCTGAATCACATCACAGTTGCCCTGACATCATCGTCTGATGATGTCGTACTTCAGGCAAGCCCAGCTCAACCTCCCTATGTGCAACTCGTAGTGACTTGTCTCGACTTTAGGCTACATACCTACTCGCGAATTTAATCAATGGCAACGAGTCACAACAGAACCAAATCGTCTCCCATCCCAATCTTCTCGCCAATCTTCGCACTTGCCTCGCGGAGGGCAAATCAATTGTTAGGAAGCCTGTAACATCATGCATCCGCCAACTTGCACACAACCCGAAAGGTCGACGTTCAATTACCGAAGCCGGGATAATCTCGACCCTGCGCCACCTATGTGAATGGTCTGGTTCTGGTATGTCTCCAGCAAACGTCTCTTCCCCAGTTAGTCTTGGATCACCAGCGAGTGGAATCGGGATGGGTATGTCATCTAGTGGAAGGGGTTTGAGCCCTGGAGGAAGGAATTGGGGATCGGGCGCAGGTATAGGTGCAGGTGGAAGTGTGCATTCTCATTCGCATGCGCATGGGCTCGGAGTTGGACATTGGGCAGGGAGCTCGTCGAGTTCACATTATCCTCATCATGGTATCCATCATGGACATCATGCACCGTCAGGGATTTATCAGCCACATTCCGCTGCGCACCAGCATGGGACTGCGATGGAAGATGACAAAGAGGTCGTGCATAATGCGAGAGCGGCTTTGGATTGGCTTGAGAGGGGGGACACGTACGCGTGAGGATGTACAGCAGCATATAAATTGGTATGTAGATAGGTGCATGTGTATATGTACTCTGCGCGTAGATTATTGGACGATGGGCTGGTTGGTGCGCGCTCTGGCATGTCGACTCTCTGGAGTACTCCAGTGCTACAATTCCTATGCAGGATCACACCTAGCTTAAGCACGAGCGTGAAGAAGCTGCCAAGGGAGTTCATGGGTGTGGAGGCCATCTGAACAATTAGTATGGACATTGTAAAGATCTTCATGTTTGATAGAGCATAGGGATATAAACTACCGATCTTCTTCTACTTTTGCCAAAACATCTGACAGCCACAGGTAACGAGCCACATCCATGCACACTACCTTCCCGAGTACGGACTCATCTGGATGAAGACCGTCCTAAAGCGCGATATTTTCTCTGTGAAATGCCTGTCGGCAATCCGTCACGTTCATCCGGCGAAGAATAATGAACAAAGAAGAAGGCATCGGAAGCCTGCAATACACCATGATTATGGGAGAAATGGGCGTTAGGGTAGTATCCGAAACGAAACGACCGGGGTCACTTGAATAACAACGAGGGTTCCAATTTGGACTCTCCTAAAGCTGCTGCAGGTCTGGGATTGTATTCATAGACTCCACGATCATTCCAGTAAACGAGCTGTGAGGGGTTGGAGGAAGGGATAAGGTCACAGGAGTGCGAATGGAATGTGAGCCACTTGAATACTGGAGTCCGAGTCTGGTTTGGATGCGCCCTCCGAGATTTGTGAATGGTCGAAGATAGAAATATCACAACGGCCCTCGCACATTAGAAGTTCCTGGGGAAGTAATCGAAGAGTGGCCAAAAAATATCATTGTCTGCAATCCATGTGTGAGATACTCATAGGACCCACGTCGTATAGATCTGGATCAGAGAGCAGAATCTTTCTTGTGTGCTGGATCTCCTTCCCAGGATTTTTCCAGTTTATGATGGCAATTTCATGTTTAACCGGCTCTATATAAGCGAGACGATCGCCAAAAAGCGAGAGAGAGTGAGGCCTTCCGAGGTCAGGGGACAAGGGGAGGCGAGCCGAACGTTTAACCTGGAGGCCAACAGGTTGATTTCGATCATCCAAAACGAGCCTACCATGCCAAACATCCAGCCAGGAGTAATCCCTGAAACAGGGGCCGCAGCAGTTGGCGAGGTGGAATGAGAGGATAGGAGATTCCCAATCTTCATCAACAGCCATAACATTCCAGGTTATGAAATCAGCCGGTAAAGGAGTCGGACAAAGGTAAAAAAAAAGTCGGGATCACTTATGTTGAGATCGTAGTACCAAACATCTCCGTCGCAATCGGAGCAAAGCAGCCACCGTCCACCTCTAAGGAGATGAATGTCGTATGGAGAAGACCTGTGAGGGGTAGGAAGCCTCGATGTCTGTAACTCGGGGGTGCTTTGCAACCAAGAGAGTTCAACTCTTTTTCAACGCAAGAACAGCTGCTCGAGTTCTTTGCTCGTGTGGAGCTTTGTCGGTTTGTCTAGGAAGGTGAACGATGGAGACGCCTTGTATTGATGGGTTGCGATGAGACCCGTCCAGAGAGATTTAGCAGTGGAGGCATGATGAAGACGCTTGCACGCCTATGTGCAGGTGGTGAATAGAGCTAATTAGTCACATTGAATGGCCGACTTACCAGGCGAACTCGTAGTATATCTTGCCAATCGAGGTGTTCCAGAATTTCCGTCAAGATTTCCTGTGGGATGGTTTCAATGTTGTATAAGAACGGCTTCTTTTCAGAAGACACCTTAGGTCTTCATAACAAACTTTTTGGTTGATTTTGGACGAGATCATGTAACTCCTTTTTGTTTTGCTTCCTTCGTTTCGTTCTGTTTTGTTTTTTTTTTTTTTGTTTTTTTTTTTTTTTTTGGTGGTGCACTGTAGCTCTTTGAACCCTACCAGTAGTTAGTTAGGTTAGTTAGGTTCTCGGGGGACGAGATTCAGGGTTAGTTCCGTAGATTCACTTGTCAGGCAAATAAATCTGATTCCCAAGTTTCAACTTTCAATCAAACGGTTTGAGTAGTAGCCTCCAAGAGGTTACAATGCACCACAAAAAAAAAAAAAAAAAAAAAAAAAAAAAACAGATTCACACCTCCGCTGCCAGGCCCATTTAAGCTGGTCACGGTCCGCCCCGCAACTAAAGTATGCTCTCGATATGCTCGGTGTTATGGCAATAAACAGCACATATTTTTCTTCGCAGGGTCATGCATGCCTTCGAGTCCAATTTCTTATAAATATCTACTGAGTCAAGGCATTGAATACTCTAGCTAACTCGCCCATTCCGGCTATTCACTGCTAACTGCGCAAAACTGGTTTCCATCGAGGTGGGGACTGGTAGGGCAGAGAACGCATCGGCTGGTCGTCACGGCTGCCACTGCGGGCCCAGGCGATTCCTCTGCCGTGCTGTACACAAGAGCTATCACTCATCAGTGCGGCAAGAGGCTAAACATCGATCAACTGCTGTAAAGTTACATAGCTAAACGTGATGAGCGAGGATGGAAGCGTTAACGAAGTGTTGGTGACCATGTACGGAACGGATTCGCAATAAATCCTCCCAGCGAAGGTGTTTCAGGATAATCAGCAAGATTTCTTCTTGGACGAACCCGGGGGATCGCAGAGGAATGGGTTCCATTCACCAGGCATCTCGAGACCGAAGGGTGGGCTCAGCTTCATAGCCAGAGGGACCAGCGCAGGGTCTTGGCTCTGTCGTAGGTCAGAGACGATCGAACATTGGTTGCAAGAAAAAAGGAGTGGAGCGCATATCTATGAATTATGTAGGATGTAGCCCACTGGGAACGTTAGTAGCCTCAACTAGGCCCTCGAGATGAACGCATATTTTGGCAATGTTTATATTGACGTTCCGTCACACTGTTGTAGCAAAGGCAAGGAAGGACCTGTGCCCATCACATTAAATATTCAAACAAAAATTACACGTGTAGAAGGATTTCTTATAGCTCTTCACGGCCTGCCTTGGGTTCCAAGCCGACGAGCTCGACGTCAAAGACGAGAGCAGAGTTAGGAGGGATAACGTTACCGAACCCGCGAGTGCCTAGAGAAGGAGTAGCAAATCTATTAGTATACCCATTAAGACGACGTGATTAATTTGGACGTACCATAAGCCTTACTGGCAGGGATAGTGAGCTTGCGTTTCTCCTTGAGGCACATGCCTTGGAGACCTTCGTCCCAGCCCTTGATTACTTGACCGACACCGACTAGAAAGGACGTGTGTATAGAACGAGTTTGGGACTAAAGGAGAGAGACGTACGCGTCAGAGGAAGCGGCGAGTTGCGGTCATGGCTGTCGATGCAATATTTCGGTTTGATCCACTTTCCAAGTTTGGTGACAACTCGACACATACCTGGAGTCGAATTTGTTTCCGTTGGAAAACAAGGTTCCAGTCTGTTCACGAGATGACATGTATTAGGTTTATATGCGTTGTCTTAATATATGCATACTCACGTAGTGCACTTGGATTGAATCTCCTGCCTTTGCCTGGTGTGGACAGTCGTCGGGCTTGTACACGGTCTCGATGACCAACTCTTCTGGAGCTTCCTTGGCGAAGACGGGAAAGATAGCGGCAAGGAGGAAGCAGGGAAGCCAGTTTAACAACTGCATGGTGGTCGTCGCTCGTCAAGGTGGTCAATAAGAGAACTATGTGGTCGAGTACTTGGACTTTGGAAGCGTGTCTAAATCAGCTTGTCCCCGATCCTGAGAAATGCAGGGGAACCTGACCAATGCTTGCCAAATCTAGGAATCTCGATTTCGGCAGGAACACGGCTGACGACACGGCTTGGAAGAGTCGGATCTTGCCGTGATGAGGGTGGCTGAAAGAGGAAGGACCTGTACAGTTCAATGGTTCAGAACAACCTTAATCTATCACCGTTTCGAGAACACCCAGGAATACCTTTACCCGATCCCGCTGACCGACGACAACGACGATGGTGAGGAGCAGACTACGCCTGCTAGACGTTATGCTGAACGTATGGCCCTGTGTAGCCTTCCCAAAAGACCTTCCGCATCAAGCAAAAGCTAGCCAAGGCCGGCCGTCAGAACAGGTGTGTTATAGGAGATTATATGTAGCTGTACGCTAGGAAACTGATACGAAACTTGTCAGGCCTATTCCTCAATGGTTCCGCCTCAAGACCGACACCAAAATCCAAGTCCGTTCCCCTGTCCCGTTTCAATAATCCCTGTAACGATTACTGATTCAAACGCCCTATAATTTCTAACAGTATAACGCTAAGCGCCGCCACTGGCGAAGGACAAAGCTGAACATCTAAGATCTCCTCCGCTCTTGTTTCACACATCATGCCTTGGCTTGGTTGGTCGGGAAAGGATCGAGGAACAGAGGAAGGCTGGTAGAGACAGGAGATGGATGTCAGCAGGCCGACGTCAGAGCATGTATCCGTTCACTTTTTTATCGTTTCTTCGCATGCAACTATGAGACAACCACCCACATGCCCCATGCAATTCTACTCACCCAATTGCTCTGCGTTTTCGGCACCCCCAAGATGGCTTTCGGGAACGGATTGTCGTTGTACGATTGCGTAGTCGGAGGGTCAGAGTTTATCCAGTCGCTGGTGGTACTTGAAGCTTGAAGGTGCTAGTACCGAATGTTGCAAGACTGACCTTGAGTTCTTGAGGGCTGAGGCTGCAATAATTCAATGTCTCATGTTAAGGTATCACAAACTTGGTATCCCATTTTGAAGGCCGACTAAGAAATCTCGAATAAATGCTAATTGTGTAACTATATGAACCTGAGAGGATAGAATATCTTCGTAAGCACGAAGCGGTGAGACTATGAGACGAAAGGTTTTCATGCAGGGCGAACACTGGAACGTGCTGGAGTAGATAGATCAATTGATTCCCACGTGTCTGACACGGCCAGTGGTTCAGGTTTGCCACGATGGCACAGAACTCACTACCTTCCCCCACGTCTTCTGTTTTCTCCCTCCCCTCTGTCCTGTTTATCAGGATCATAACTAGGCTCTTTTAAGCACAGGTGAGAGTCATACTCTGCTGGCCCCATGTACCGAGCTAAGTTGATCCTAATAGGGGTCAAACTGTTCAGTCAGAGTCAATACTTTGCATAGTGACTCTCGCTCTATACTTCTACTCTGGTCGCAGATCTTCAAACGCCCTGAGACTCTCGTCGAAATTTATTGAAAGATTTCCCGGAAACGCGTCATCGCATTCGTCGGCCACGTCAGGATCCACATTGCAAATTTTGCACGTTTAGATTCCCTTGTCGCATCTAATTTAAAACGGGACCACAAAAGAAGAGACCAACTATGCCGTCGTTGATCCTTGTAGCATTCCTAGTTGTCCTGGTAGCTCAAGTGGTGTCGTGGATAGGAGAAAGTGTGTTGAGCGAGTTTGTGAGTCACAACCCCTGTGCTATTGCTGTTGTTCGCACACCGACAGGCACCCAAATTCACAGGCATATTCTATGTATCTAAGAGTGACGAAGAGGTCCCTCGTGCGCAAACAACGCGAGCTCAAGGCCGACATTCTGAAGACCAAGCAAGAGCTTCAGCGAACGAGCGCACAAGACCAGTTCGCTAAGTGGGCGAAACTGAGACGGAGTGCGGATAAGAATTTGTCAGAATTGGAGAAACTTAGTTTGTATTTTCTATTGTATTTCACCCCATGGTGCTATTGTCATCTTACGCCCATTTGTAGATGCAAAACTCTCCTCAAGCAGAACGACATTTACCATCGCATTCCGCACCTTCCTATGGATCCTTGTCAACATCCCCCAATATGCCATCGCATGGAAATATCGTTCTCAGCCCGTGTTCTGGCTCCCCCAGAATTGGTTCAACCCCGTTGTGACTTGGTGGTTGGCATTCCCGTTTGCTCCCAGGGGTTCTGTTAGTGTTATGACTTGGACGTGGGCATGTAAGTCTGTGTTAGAGGTATTTGAGGGGGCGGTGCGGTATGTTATCCGTACGTGTCTTCTTTACTCCTGGTGCCTTCAGGTTCAATTGGCTCATGCCATATCTTTGGTCGATAGTCCCTACATTCATCCCAACACAGGTGGCAGCGGCTGATGAAATGGTGGATGAAAAGCAGAAGGAGAAAACAGAGCCCATCCCTGTTGCTGCGATGGACTAGCCCAGACTACCTCCGGATGGTGTGCTGTTATAATCCTATGTTGCCTCGCCTTTAAACTGTTAAGCACTGGGTAATGTATTTGTCTCGTAGATTATTAGACGTTACCTGTAATATGTTGCACTCAGCACGAACCATGGGATATTCAGCCACCACCAGTGATCACCCTCAGGTCTAGAATACATCATACACTTGGCTTGCGTCTTCTGTATCAATGTGAATCAAGGCGCATGTGATCGTGCCATGAAGTGTTTCCCCATGAACCGACATGTTGAAGTTACCTTCTTGGGATCAATCTCTGATGTGGGATCGCCTGAAAACATTTTCGTAACATTGCGGCGTCTCGTGCATAGCCGCTAGAGACAAAAGGTTCAATCAAGGGACGCATGACACTCCAAAACGGTTTGGACCACGACCACATCAACCTAGATAACAATATGCCGCTGAGCCTCCGCGACGCTCTTGTCGTCTCTTGTTGCATTGCTATTCACCTAGCTTACCGCTACTGCCGCAAGTCTCTTCTCCCACTCCCACCTGGACTTGCGGGATGGCCTCTAGTAGGGAATGCATTCGATATTCCTGCGGAGTATAAGCACAAGTTTTTCAAGGAGCTTGGAGTGAAGCTCGGTGAGGCGCCACTTGGATTTTGCTACCTCTCCTGGGTATTTGGAGTACTAACAACCGTCTTGTAGGATCAAACCTGGTGTATTTGCGAGCTTTTGACCAGTCCATGTTAGTCATAAATGATGTGAAGGTTGCACAGGATTTGCTTGATAAGCGCTCGACGTTGTATTCGAGCCGGTGAGTGACTGAGTAGCTCATCTGGCTAAACTGAGATCTTTAAACGATTTGACGTGACAGTCCGAGACCAAGGATGCTCGCAGAGGTGTAGGTTTCTATTTCTCATATTGGAGCTCGTATGGGACATGCTTATTGGATGTAGAATGAAGATTAGTTTTTTGTTCCCATTCATGCCCTACGGCGACGAATGGAGAAATCACCGTCGGATATTCCAACAATACTTCTCGAAGAATGTGGACAAGGAACAAGAAGCACAGCTGGACTTTATCCGGAAAGGTCTCCTCCCGAATCTCTACGAGTCTCCTCAAAACTTTCCCGAACATGTAACCAAGTATGTACCGCGTACAAACGTCCATTGACTGTGTTGTACCGTTCCGACCGGATCCGCATTTACAGCTGCATCGGGGGTTTGATTACCGCGTCAACATACGGAATCCGAATCCGACGAACGAAGGACCCAGTTGTCCAGTTCCAAGAGTATGTCTACAGTGTCTCTGAGGGTGCAGCCACGCCTGGACGCTTTCTTGTTGATGTCATCCCTGCGTTGAAGTACGTCCCCGAGTGGATGCCTGGAGCAGGGTTCAAGACCTTGGCGCGCGAATGGACAGCACTGCTATATCAGGCGCTTGACGAGCTGTATGAAGAGTCTTTGAAAGGGATGGTATGATACCTTGTGGTGTATAGCGGGTAGTGGGATTGATTGTAATTTCCGCTCCCCCCCCCCCTCCCCCTTCATTTGTTTTTGGTTGCAGGACGATGGTATAACGCGGGAATGTTTTGTTTCATGGAGCTTGGAACAACGGGATCGTGGCCGACAAGACTTTGAAGCACAGACGCACCGGATTAAACAGGTAGCAGCGGTGACATACAAAGGTCCGTTGTGGGTCTATTTGTTGCTCAGCTCGTCCGCTTCGTTTGAATGCTGATTCGGATATCTGGATATAGCTGGAACAGATACACGGGTGGCGACTACTTTGACATTTATCCTTGCCATGCTTACCCATCCGGATGTCCAACGAAAAGCTCAAGCTGAGGTTGATACTATAGTTGGGCATGATCGGTTGCCCAACTTTTCAGATCGACCGCATTTGACGTATCTATCTGCCGTGGTGAAAGAAGTCCTGAGGTAATGTTCCCCCCCCCCCATACCCTTTGGTACGATTACCATTCTGGTTATAGATGGAACCCTGTATTGCCGCTAGGTTCAAAGCTTGAGCTCAACGAAAGGAATGAAACTAATAGCCATCACAGGAATCCCTCATGTGACGAGCAGTGAAGACGTCTATGAGGGATATTACATACCCAAAGATTGCGTCGTATTTGCGAATGCCTAGTAAGAATCCGTGGATCTGACACGTCTTTGAGCTAATCTGAGAACGTCAGTGCAATGCTCCATGATGAAAAGACCTTCCCGAATCCCGAAGCATTCCAGCCAGATCGGTTTATCAAAGACGGTAAGATAAACACGGACATCCTTGACCCGGAAGCCATCGCGACATTCGGTTTCGGAAGAAGGTTCGTGCCTTCAGTCCTCCCTCGGTCATTCTTCAAAAACTCAACTGCTTCAACTTCAAGGACGTGTCCTGGAGCTCCATTTGCCATGTCTACGATATACCTGCTGACGGCGTCAGTGCTCGCACTGTTCGATATAACACCCGAGTTAGACTCTGAGGGAAATCCCATTGAAGTCACACCTAAGTTTTTCAACCCATCCGTGATCTCGTGAGTGTTCAGTACCAGAGACGAGCGTTGTATAACGGTGCTGATTGGTGTGTGTGTGACTAGGCAGCCGGTCCCGTTCCCGTGTAGGATTACCCCACGCCAAGGCAAGAACGTCGAGGGTTTGTTGAAGGAATACATGGGTTATGAGGTCATCTAAACCGGGTGGCGAAACCTTGGAACAGGAAGGATTACTGGAATAAGGGTTTTGCGTATATTTTGTGCCTTAATGAAGGACAAGAGGGTTGGCCTGACTACTCTCTCATTGCTCCATACGAGATCTCTTGGCATGGTTAAAAACAGCAAGGTATCCACGGCCGTGAAAGCTCCTCGGAAATAATACCAGGACACATTTCGCATTCGTCCCTGGTGGCTGTGGAATATCAATACCTTGAAGCTAAGCTCTGTGTACTGTTCAAATGACCCGTGGATATGAATTGTATTTGTAGACTATAGACAAGTGCACACATTTATCAGCTAACACCAACCTGTACCCTGTACTTGTTTCTCAACCCCTGCATATTAACTACCCAAAGTTCAAGTTCACTAACGTCGGCAGGATCGCTGCTTTGGGTACAAGTCACCGGTAGCCTATCTTTTTAGTTTATTCAACTTTATTTGCTCGTTCCCTTCGTTAGCCGTGCCGAGCACGAGTCATATGTTATTCGTTATTATTTGTAAAGAACAAATTTTTGATTCGTCTCTCATCACCCGCTAAACCTGCCTCTTTATCCTATTCCGTTTCCTTGGTTTTCCCGACTCTGCTCTGCCTCTACGGGGTGTGTAGAGTATAACGGGTCTCGCTCATATCTTGAACACAACCTGTATGTCCTTCACGCATAAATACTGTGCTGTATCTACCTACCTAGGCGGCTAATATCTTTCCCCCCTCTCTCTCGCCCTCGAGGCTTTCCTAACCAGTTTATTCGTATAGCCCCTTCTTAATATACTCTATTCTAATCCTTTGGTCGGAATCCCAACATCAGACAGACGCTGACGTGCTCGCACATTCAACCGAACCTCCCCTCTTCAAGCCGATACTACCACGCCTGAATTTGCATCCTTAGGCCCAACTCACACCCCTATCCGCAGTTGCATATCAAGCGGACACTAAGGCATGTTGGCCCCTGGCTTAGTGCTTCACGTCGTTGGATTGAAACGACTGCGGTTGCCCCGGCCACAACCTGCGCCTGGGCGTTTAGGTTTGTTAAAGAGTCTTGTCCTCGATGAGCACAAGACGAACGCGGAGGAGCAGAGTGTAATTTCTAGACAAGTACCTCTACCCTGTGGTTGTTAATATATTAACCATTGCAAACTTTGCTTCAACAGCTGCCTATCGGTAAATCACATTCATTACTTTTACGTTGTCCCCAGTGAACGGGATTTGAAACATAGTTGGGAGCTGTTCCAAGACGTGAAGCCTAGGGCTTCATATCTGCTAGGCAATGGAGATCCGATCAAATCTATAAGAATGATAGGGTCGACTCGTGAAACTCGTCTTCGAGGCCGCAGTAAGTTATTTCACTGACGTCCATCGTAACAGAGGAGCTGAGGCGGCTCGTGAAAAGGTGGATATGGGCAGTAGATTGTTGACACGGGATCTCCAGATGAAGGGGCCAAGGCAGACGAGTGCTGATACACGAAGTGTGGAGTCTGTAGTTTAACGAATCTGGGCCGCTAGTGGGGGCGATTGAGACGGAGCCGAGAAATATCCGCTCAAGGACTATGCATAGTCAATTCAGGTCATGGCTGGTGACATGCGACGAAACCCAGTTGCTCGCGCATGGAAAAAGCTTAGTTTCTTGATTGTCGTCCTTTGGGTTGACAAGGGTCTGGTTGCTCAGGCGTTGAACATAAGGTGCTGGCCAACCAGATTTCATATTGTACATCTCTAGCGACAGAGGGTTCTCAATTACTCCGCGAAATACAGCATTCAACAGTTCTACGCCTTCGAGACGTTCACGTTGATGCCATGCTTTAGTGCACGGCTATACGGGCAGAACTACACACAAAATAAATCAGCACGACCCCACAGCAAGGTACATGACATGTAGCGGCTACGTACCTCATGAGCAGCCTTAAGCACCTCGTCATCAAGGCCCTCCACTTTGATATCTACCGCCAACCCGAATCCTCCAAGATCTTTGGGTTCACCGAAGGAGACGGAGACATGAACTTTGGCAGCCTCGGCTTGGTTGGGTTTCTTCTGGTTGCGGGCCATGAGCTGGGCTGCTCCTAGGAAGCAGGCTATCATATCATTGGAAATATTACACGCGTATTTCCGACAAATTGCGGGTAGGATAAAACATATGTTGGATCTGTCTTTGAATTCGAGCTGGAGGCAGAGAGCAAGGGCGACATACACGCGTAGCCCATGGCGAACAATTGTTCAGGGTTCTTCCCATTTCCAGTTCCCCCAAGTTCTTTTGGAGTTGCGAGGTCAAGGCCAAATCCATTTGACTCGACGCGGCCATTGCGGCCGGCGCCTGTGGCTGTCGCGGTTACTTGATACTAGAAATAGATATTGACATGATTGAGTTGGGGGAGCTCCACTTGAGATGAAAGCAGCAGACCTTGACATCCTTGAGAGTGAGGTATGTCCTCTGCTGTGTTGTTGAGAAATGGAGACGGGTGGGCTGAGAGAGGGGGCGACGGAGCGAGCGGACGACAGACAACATGGTTGTTGGGAAGAGATTGATTTAGTGACGTTGAAAAGGCGAAGCTGAGTGATTGATGCGAACTCGGGAGATATAGGGGTCGATAATCTATAACCCGGTGTCGCAACAGACTATTATCCTTTCTGGGGCCATTAGTAACACTATCATCAGTGTACCCAGAATGTCGCAAACCACCAGCCACCCGTATCTGCCAGATATGCCATCTTTGCGGAAACCGGGCTCATCCAGATAGTCCCACTAGTCTTCTTGTATACTTATGTTGACCTGAATGGGGAAGTTACGATTTCTTCGAGGCTTCAAGCCCCAAAGGGTTCAACTGTCGAGCATCGAACTCTAAGAGGTTCCATCTAGTACTTGACTAGTTCCTCGAACTTGCAGGCTTTCGTTATGTTGAAACTCCACGTTGACTTGGTGTTTGATAGCACTAATGTCAATTTGTCGTACCGCGTGACCTAACCTCATTCGCTTCAAGTCCGTCGAATAAGGAGGTGTTATCTACAGTGGATTGGGTCTCACCAAAAAAGCCACAGTCATGGCGTGTTCGACATCTCGATACCGTACAGACCAGACCTGGTCGTGCACGACCATTCTGCATGTGTTCCATGTTCAGAAGTTATAACCATCATTCCAAATGAAGATGACTGCAAACTTAACTTTCACTGAGTCTTTCTAATGACAAGTGCTCCTGTCCCGTTAGATTACCGTGGTATCCCCTGGCTCCCGCTGTGGAATGGCTTTGAACAACCACCTAGCACCCTCTATCAATGATGGCCTAGCCATAGTGGAGGCAGTCATATAAACAGGGCCGGTAATCGATAGGCAACCATAAACCCTTCATCCCAGTGGCCCCCTTCTGTTGCTACGACATCATCTTTATATGCGCCTGTTTACTTGTCCACTTTGTTATCGTTGACGAACACTGTTACCTCTGCCTCCTGGACTCCCACGATAGCCAATCCTTGTAAATGCTCTATCCATTCCGACGAAATATGGACACAGGTTCTATAAAGCTTTGGGAGAGAAACTTGGTGGGGAATGACTGGAGATCAGTTGATGGTGACTGACGGTATGTAGGATAATATATCTCGAAGGTTTCAATGTGTATCAGTCTCCGCAGAACTTCACTTGAGCATATACGGAGGTAAATGGTTGTTTCCGGTCATTTATTTCGCCATTTGACAGTTCTTCCAGCTGCATTGGAGGTTTTGCTACGTCCATAACATATGGACTTCCAGTCGGATTTTGAGGAGAAAGCATTCGCGATTTTGACGGAAGCTGCTACGCCCGGATGATTCTTCGTTAATATTACGCCCACACCGAAGCACGTCCCAGAGTGGATACCAGGTGCTGGTTTCAAGGCCTTAGCACGGAGAGCGATCTTGGTGCGAGTACGAAATGTGCCCGATACGGCCATCGTCGCTATGGTACATACTATTATCTTCTTGCTCTTAAGAATTGACTGACATTGAGAAGGAAAACGCCACTGCTCCACAGTATTTTGTCTCTCAGAGTCTAGCACGACCCGATTACGCACATCAGGCACTCCATATCAGGCAGGCGGCTACCCAGCTCTATGGCAGTAAGCAATCTCATGTCAGCCTTGCGCTCATTGTTCACTTATCCCGCATCTGTTATAGCTGCATCGGAAACGACCCAAACTGTTGTTATGGCCTTCGTTCCCGTCATGCTCAAGTATTCTGAGGTCCAGAAGCGGGCGCAGCAAGAGATCGACTCAGTAGTTGGCCGTAATTGACTGCCCAACTTCTATACCTCTCCGTAGTTTTGAGGGAGACTTTAAGGTATGTTTTATCGTATTTTTGTTAAGCTTCATGAGCTCTAACCTACTCCATGTAGACGGAACTCAGTTGTACCCCGCGGTGAGTTGAACCGGTCATAATGACGGTGAGTTTAAGGCTGCTTCCATCACTTCGTGAGTGTCATTCCACTCGATTCAATTTGCGACTGATCCACCCCGGGTGCATCCAGCAAGCTGTTGCCATTCCGTTGCCATTCCGTTGTAAGACAACGCCTCGCAAAGGAAAGAATGTTGAAGAACTTTTGAAGGAATGTTTATGCACTGAAGTGATTTGAGGGACTTCGTCGCTTTGTAGGATTGCATCATGTCTCATCTCGTGTCATCGTTGAAACTTGATCTGTTATATACGCCCGTTTCGTCGTAAGACAGCGAATGAGTTACATTGGTCAACCATGACACAAAGAGAAACCTGGAGTGGTTAGCACCGCGACCTGCAACGGGATGCAACTCCTAATGGTGTTTATATAGGTGCTTCACTGATTCCAGTATTTATTTACATGAGCTTCATCCCGTAGCAGCAGCGTACTGTCGGCTGCCCGTGAGCAGTCAATTCCGGTCTTGATTTCTTGCACTGAAATATAGACTGCCTCTAAGGCAAGAAGATGGGGAAGCCCTCCCCTCCAAGGTCGCGCCCCTTTCCACATTCCTCGCACCAGCCGGAACTAATTTTAATTTGGAGAGATTTCAAATCTCAGCGTTGAAAGTCAATTTTGTAAAAAGAAGCGGCACGTCCAAGAAGAAATGGCAAGGAACAAGGGAAGATCAACCGACTAGGCTCTATTGCTGGGCGAGCCCTCTTGGTCTCTTTAAGTTGTCGCAGCAGGTCCAGAAACTTGAAAGTTTTATACATTTGACATATTTTTTTAACCCGAAACGTATACAACATCTCTTGCATCGTCGTCAATGTTGTATAGTGGGACAGATGATATCGTGGACATTTTGAGGTTATAGTGGGTATACAAAAATATACAGAAGTACGATAGTTCAAGTATCTCGTACAACTTTCCTTCGAGGACGTCTAAACCTCGGTGATCACTCATAAGAACAGGGTTCACCATGTCGTTACAAACTAATTCACCACCAAAGTCAAACGCCGGAAGGACAATATCGAAAATGTGGCAAGCGCGAAAACTATCAGTCATCCCTCGGACTTAGAGTCTTTCCTCCAGGTTCATAACCTCAGACTGGATCAACGCCTCCGCATCTTTCGATCTCGGGATAAATCGACACTCGAATGGCGTAGGATGACTACAAAAGAAGACAAATGGTTTCAAGGTCAATGAATTTGGCATAAAACACGTTGGCAATCGTTACTTACTCAACCATAGTCTTCCCGGAATAATGCACGATGGGTTCAACTTCTTCCCCCTTCTTGTTCAGTGGTTTTAGGATGTTGAAAGCGGAAAGAAGCGATGCAGCTCCTACGAACAAGGTCGCAAGCGCAATTTGTGAACCTGGGCATGTTCTATTTCCAATTTTTAATCACAACACTAACATGAACCTGAAGGGATGTAGGTACTTACCGGCGCCCGAAACCAAAAGTAGCAACGGTTTCTGGATCTAGTACGTCTTTCCTCAATTGGCCAGCTGGGGTAAGGAAGCGATTGGGGTCGAAGTAGTCCGGGTTGGGGAAGGTGTCTTCGTTATGGAGCATCGCCCTATCCATATGATACATCTAGCTAGCAAACGAAGGGGGGTCAGAAATGAACATACCATGCGTTGTTGATGATAATCGATCCTTTGGGTATGAAGTATCCCTTGTATACGTCATCCGCAGTGGAAAAATGTGGCATTCCCGCAGGGACAACGGGTCGCCACCTGGCATTGATGCCGTACATATTTAATCAGTTTGAGGGATCCGAAACAATTGAATTGGGGAACTGACCTTAGAACTTCCTTGAGTACGGCACTTAGATAAGGCATAGATGCTTTGTCGCTGAAGCTCGGGAATCGATCATGTCCGACGATTGCATCGACTTCTTCTTGGGCCTTAGCTTGGATGTCTGGGTAGAGCGTCATAAGAAGGACGAAATTGTTGAGCGCAGCAACAGTCGTGTCCGAGCCACCTAGAGAAGACGGTTACAGCGTGCCAGAGGTTGAGGAAAGAAAGTGTAAGTACCCGCGAAGAAGACGCCAGCAGTCTCGCGTATGACATTTTCCAGATCGGGAGTCTTGTTGCCATCGCCTTCTTCAAGAGCAAGGGAGACGAACGAAGGCTGAGCTACGCCGTCAGCCTGTTGTAGTTCGGCATTAAGCTGTCTGACGTTGGTGGAGCAGTGTAAACTTACGATTTCCTGGACGGCGGCGTCATATAACTGGCTAAAGAAATTGTCGACAATCTTTCGTCCCTCCTTTCCGATCTTCTGAAACCTAGCACAGGGCACCCATTCGGGTATGTACTTCAACGCTGGAATGATATCTACGAGATACCGTCCGACAACGGCCGCCTCCGTCGTCGTATGCACCGTCATTTCAGCAAGATGGATCCATGGGTCATTGAATCTCTGCATGCGTAGCCCATATGCTAAAGAAAGAATGATACCACCAACGGCGCTGCGAATGTGTTCGTGGAAATCCTTTGGTGAGTCGAGGATGTTGGGGAGGAGGTACTTGCGGATAAATTCTTCGCTGCGGGAGATTGTGATACGACTTGGATCGGAAGGTGGAAAATGGCGCTGGAACATCCGGCGACGCACGCGCCAGGGACCTCCATAAGGCATTACGGCCATGAAGCGGACAGCGTTCATCCTGGAAGAACATAAGCCTGGGGGATGGTCCTAGTCAGTGACGTGTACATACAACTCTCCACACATCGTGAGATGAGGTCTGCTAGAATATATTGACGAGCGCTCTCCACATAGATCGTTGGCGGCTTCGACAGAGTTGAGAACCACAATGTGCTTGCCAAGAGCGCCGAGGTATAAAATATCCGAGCCTTTGAAACCGGTCAACGAGATTCACAAATGCGAAAATCAGCAACTCACTGTACTGTTTCGCCCATTCTGCAAAGACTTGGAAGCCCTTGACGGTGGGTATATCTAGGGCGTTGCCAATGAGAGGTAGCGGTTTTGGACCAGGCGGATAAGGGAGCCGCCTTCTTGCTCTGGAGCGATATAATAAGTGTACGAGCAAGAGGCAGCAGAAGACTGAAGCGTCGAGGAGACCGAACTCGAGCATCGTGTTGGGATGTAGACGGAGAAACACTGTTTCCGGTCCCGGTGTTTTTATTATGGCGTCAGCCACGGAAGAAATGTAAGGCAGAGGGAATGACCTCGGGTCATAAGGCAGAATGACCCTAGAAGGGCGGACACATGTTTGATAACCGGAATTACGTCCCCGATGTTGCGATGTTGGTAGGATACTATACTACCCCACCGTTTCGGTGAACCTGGGGTTTCGTGGTCACGAGTTTGTCACACATGCCGAAGGCTGCCGTTTGAAGCCCAGATGATGGAATAACAACACAGTGCATTAAGTACCTAAGTAACCTAAGTAGATGAGTCTTGGTGGCATGGGGCAAAGATAAGTCATCATGCACCCACAAACACAAAGATGAGATCGGCTGACAGTGATCTTCGTTTTGATCTCAACAAACAACCATCAACTTCCTTCAACTGCTCTCCCATGAAACGCTCCCAGCCCACCTCCCAAACCTCGCTGGAGGCGCCTAATCTCAAGAAACTCAAGCCTGCAGAGTCGCCGCAGCCGCAGCCAATGGGCACTGAAGACTGGACCAAAGTGGAGAGGCGGAAGCGGAAGAAAAACCAAAAGTCCAAGGCAAAAAGTGATGTGTGTGTGTGCTCGTACTAATTACTCATATCTTGGCTGCATGGGCTATATTACTTCCTCATTGCTTACTCGCTTGGCGCTTTCTAGATCAGCCAACCACGCTTCATGTACAACAACAGTGAAATCAACAAACGGTCCCATGCCGTGAACATCGACGTGAGTTAGACTCAGTTGGGCGAAACCCAGCACTCATGCATGGATAGGATATTCGGGACCTCGTTCTACACGTCATCGCTGACGCCCCACCTCCGAATTGGCTTCGGATTGATGTACGTTCTCCGACCTCCGATCCCAGACCAATATTCATGCTCCGTTTTCGTTCAGAATGCCCAACTCATTGAAAAAGTCGTCGCTATCCTAATACCTGGACTGACACCAGAAATTCTCGCATTGCCTCCTTTTCCTACAATTGCAACCTCGAATCCAAACCTCCCGATCTCAATACCTCTCCTCACAAAATCCCAAAACACGAATTCCACGGCTGCCAGTATACCATTCATCGCCACAACATTTACCCATGCTTGTCCCACACGTGCTCCGGGCGACCAGACTCGCATGCACAGTGTACTGAGCAGTTTTTTCAATGGACCAGTAAGCGGAGAAGAGAAGAAGCGGAGGATAGCTCAGAGGCTCAGCTGTACGTTCATCTCTTGTCTAAGGTTTCCTCCCGTTCAACGATCGTACAGCAGAGGCCAACAAGGACCGGGATCCCTCTCAATTCACGCTTTCTTTGGAACAGATGATCGAGCATGACTATCCGATTCCTTCCTACATGGCCGACGTCTTCCAGAAACCCCCAGGATGGGTGGAAACGCCTCAGCCAAAGGAGCTCACACCTGAACAAAAATTAAAAGCCCCCAAACAACGTGTCTTTGCCATCGACTGTGAAATGGTATGGTCTATCCCTTTACTTAATTGCAAATGCGTCTCACCTCCCTGAAGTGTCAGACCGAAAACGGCAAGGAGCTAACCCGCGTCTGTGTTGTGGACTTTCATACGGGCCTCGTCGTTTATGACCAGTTAGTCAAGCCCTCCAAGCCGGTGACGGATTATCTCACGAGGTATGAGTGACCTTGTTGTCCCTCCAGGTACAAATCCTCAATCCCCCTTGCAGGTGGTCTGGCATAACTGCGGCGGCTTTGGCTGGTGTAACGACGACTCATGCTCAGGTCCAAGCACATGTCCTTCGACTGCTCTCTCCTCCCTCCCCCAACCCTTTCTCAACCAACGGGGCAGAAGCACTACCCGCGCCAACTCCAATACTTATCGGCCATTCCCTCGAATCTGACCTCAAAGCACTCAAGATATGCCACCCGCTCTGCATTGATACAGCTGTGCTATACCACCACCCCCGCGGGCGACCGCTCAAACCTGGCCTTGCGTGGCTCACGAAAAAATGGTGTGGGAGGGAAATCCAGACAAGGGGGGAGGGTGGACATGATCCCGAAGAAGACGCACGAGCATGCTTGGAATTGCTCAGGAGGAAAATCGAGGGCGGACCAGGTTTTGGGGAATTCAAAGTTGACTACGAGTCAATTTTTGAAAGGATGGCGAGGTCGACGAGACGTGCGGGTGGCGGTGTGGGGAGCATCAAATCTGCGGTTGTCGATCACGGGAACCCAGCGGTTATGCATGGGAGTAAGGCGAGTACGGCGATTGGGTGCTCGAGTGATGAAGAGGTTGTGAAGGAGCTTGTGAATGTTGTGCCGTCCCACGATTTTGCGTTTGCGAGGCTGATGAGTTTGGCGAATGTTCAAGGATGTGAGTGTTCTGCCTTTACCAATACTGATTACTGGCTAACGATCGCAATAGGGACAACACCGAAAGCAACGCCAGATACACCACCTCCCCCTCCAACACCTCCCCCTACGCAGGAGGTCCTTAACGAAACACTACAAACCCTCAACAATCACCTCATGACCATTCATGCGAGTCTGCCTCCACGAACTGCGTTCATCATATTCACTGGACACTCGGATCCGCGAAAAATGGCTGCACTCAATGCGCGCAAAGCCCAGTTTGAGACTGCGTTGAGGTCAGGGAAAGCGCCAGAGGAGCTGGACGTAAGATGGACTGCAGCAGATGGAAGGGATTTGGAGGAGGCGGTTGAGCTGGCGAGAAGGGGACTATTGTTTTTGGGTGTGAAGTATTAAGTAGATAGGATGGCTACTTGGTATGTAGATCTACATCTTTCAGGTTTTTGTCGAGCGTTTGAATCCCACATGTACAAAATGTACACGTTGAAGGTTGTTGTAAAACCCAGATATCGGATTTGTGGGGAAAGGGGTGCGTGCAGTCGACTACCAAGCCAAGCAAATCTCTTTCTACTGGTTCCCTTTCTGCCTTTTAGTTTCAGGCTCCTTCTCCCTCTAGTTCCTCGTGCCAATGATGATTTGGGATGCGCCAACAGGGTCGTAGCCTCTAGTTAGCGATCTTCACGGGTGCCTGACACCCCGCAAGACAGATGCGGGCGGAGATGGGCGCGGGTACAGGTAAAGTGCAATGATCTCATGATACTCATACCTTGAGGCGGCAAGTTGCTTCCTTTGGTGGGTCGCATGATGCGATCTGCTAACCAGTCTTGTCACTTTGATCTTTCCAGTGCTGGACTTTTCAATCGTGGCGGCGGCAATAATATGACCACTTGATTGAAGATATGTATTAATGTCTTACACAATGCAGATATCAAGTAGCGACCCACCACACAGCAAGTGCCCTGCACCGTATTGGCTATCTATCACCTTAATTGATCCCCCATCTGTTGAGGTGATGTTTTGATTAAGAATTTGCGAAAGATTAAGGGGGCGAATGGGATGTGGCTAGTTTCGAGAGTCGACACTCAGAAGGATTGATGGTTTTGTGCCAAAACAGTTGTGCCTGCATCAATGGAGGGTCCAATCATCTCTTTATCCCGAAGTTTGACAACCACGCCTTGTATTTCCGGACATAGGGGTCTAAGAGCAATATTGGAAGCTTTTGACGACGAGAGACTCGGAGAGTAGCCGAACAACGCGTGAAGAATCAAGTTCGAGTTGACAGTAATGTTCTGTCTGTCTTCCTTCTGTTTGATAGGTCTGATGGGTGAGCGGTGAACACTCCTATATCATGTATCATGCGTGAATTAGTGACGATGGAATTGCGTAGTAATGCACATAATATAGATACACCTGCCTATTCCACGCATCATCAGCGAGTTCCTACTGTGCGCAGTGGACATCAAGATACCTGTCTACTCCTCAAGATTAATGGCCTTGCCAAACTTTGCATACAGAACGATCTTTAGCTCCTTCATCTTGGTTTCAATATCTTCCACTTCTCCAGCCACCTTTATGAAGCGTTCGTCTACATCTTTCTGATCGCGCTCCAGTCGTTTCAGCGCTTTTGGGAGGGACAGATGCAAGAATGTCTCGCCAATTTTGTACCTGGAAGATTCTTGAGACACTGAGGAAATGTTACGGAATGAATAGTTACAGCACGGGCTCGTCCTCATCAGCAAGTTCGAGTTCAGTTGATAGATCATCAAGAGCCTCTTTCTGTTGCTGTGCTGGCAACTCAGCGCAAAGACACGCATATTGTGCGAGGCACCCACTTTGATATCCTCAAGTTTCGCTTCCAATGCCCTGACCCGCGTGTTCAGCTTCGAGAACGTGTTGATCCGTTGCTGGTCCTCTGAACCATGGTCAACTGACAGGAGACAGACAAATGGTCTGGAAACGCACCCCAGGTGACCTCTGCAGTGTCGTCCTCCTCGTTGTGTTCTAGCTGATGGTGGTGTGTGTCGTGCAGTGTACCGCAGGGAAAAGCGACTTACCATGCGCATGTTATTCATCTTGGTGGAGTGGATGCAGGAGGTGATATTGGCGATGAAGCGATTACGTGATCACATGACAGCTTTGCAAAAGGACTTCACAGCTCAGGCCAGGAGCGCAGACGACGCAGCATCGACCCAGGACGGGGGGTGACAGTGATGAACTACGGCACACGCGCACAGTGTGAGTCATGGGCCCGAGGCGAGAGAGACGGGGAGCAGGGCAGGTGTCTCGCCACTCATTATAGGGTCACGTGGGTCGGTGTGGACACTTAAGAGGTGCCGGGTGAGCAATCTCCTCGACGTCTGACCAAACACGCTAGAGACACTCAACCACATCGATCTACACCCAAAACAACTCGCGTACGCATCGATGTCCTCAGACTACGACTACTCAGACGATGATGCCGATTACTACGACGATGAGGAGATGCTAGACGGCACCCAGGATGATTGTGAGTCTCCCACCCTTCCTTGCCTTCTTCGCGGCCTTACCCCGCCCACCAGTATCCGGGCATTCTGAGGATGATATGGATATGGATGTCTATGGAGGGGACGACTTCAAGGTCGTGCCCAAAGGCAAGCGCAAGGCGTATGAGGTCGACTATGAGTCACTGAGCCAGACTTCCGTGGAGAAGCTCATAAAGGAAGACGTGGATTATATTTGCAGCGTTTGCGGGGTTGATGTAAGTCGTATTGCTATTCATCCTCTCCGTGCTTGCGATGCTATGTGCGTCATACAGGAAAGCGTCGCCAGCATGCTCCTCCGGCATATGAAATGGAACAAAGAGCGACTTGTCGAGAAATACATGGATAACCCCACATCGCTACTTGTCGCTGCGGGTGTCACCGTGCCCGAGCCGACTGTTACCTCACCCCAATCCCGCACGCGATCAACTGACAGCTCTTCCACTAGTCGCCGTTCCGCACGTGGTCCCTCGAGACTCTTAGCGCTCGGTGGCTCCAAGACCAAGTCACCCACAACGTCACCCCCAATCTCGCATTACACCCCTAGGTCTTTCAAGCCCAAATCTGATGAGCCCTTCGTCTGCCCCATTTGTTTTGATGACTCCCCTGATCTACGAACCCTTGCGCTGGATTGCGAACATACTTTCTGCTCGGCTTGCTGGAATGCATACCTCGTGTCCAAGATTCGGGATGAGGGAGAACTTTCGGTCAAGTGCATGGCAGAGGGTTGCGCACTCGTGTGCCCCGATCCTTTTATTCGTGCAGTCCTCGTCTCTTCGCCTGGTGTTCCAGTAGCAGATCCAGCACAGGAAGAGGACAACAGGAAGGCGTGGTCACACTTCCAGGAACTCATCGTCCGTCACTACGTCGCCTCAAACAAGAGGCTCAAGTTCTGCCCTTACCCTGGTTGTACGAACACAGTGTCTTGTCCCTCTGCAGCGGACAAGTCAAGTCTTACAACTGTGGTCCCGACGGTCTCGTGTGGCGCGCGTGGTATTGGCGACCAGATGACGCTGGCCAGCCAGAGTCAGAGCGGCTGGGGTTTGGCTGGGAAGGAACACAAGTTCTGCTTCGGGTGCAACATCGAGACTGATCATCGGCCGGTGGTGTGTAGCGTGGCAAAGATGTGGTTGAAGAAGTGTCGGGATGACAGCGAGACTGCGAACTGGATCAAGAGTAACACCAAAGAATGCAGTCAGTGTCAGAGTACGATTGAGAAAAACGGTGGATGCAAGTACGTCGAGGCGCATCTTCTGTTGAGAATTGTAATCTGACGGTTGTGTTAGCCATATGACGTGCAAGAAGTGTAAACATGAATTTTGTTGGGTCTGTATGGGTCCTTGGAGTGAACACGGTACAGCCTGGTACTCCTGTAACCGGTATGATGAGAAGGCCGGTGTGGACGCTCGTGATGCTCAGAGCCGGAGTCGTGCGTCACTTGAGCGTTATCTACACGTACGTCTTCCTGTCGCCCTTATCCGCCACTCTCTCTTACCATCCCCTTCCTGCGTAGTACTACAACCGCTGGGCTAATCATGAGCAATCCGCTAAACTCTCGCTGGACCTCTACGCCAAGACTGAGAAGAAGATGGAAGACATGCAAATAACGTCTTCTCTTACCTGGATCGAGGTGCGTAGTCATCCCCGCTTAAGTGCACTCCGCAAATTAAAGAGCTGCGTTACAGGTACAATTTATGAAGAAGGCAGTGGAGGAAGTTGAGCGGTGTCGTATGACGCTTAAATGGACTTATGCCATGGCTTATTACCTGGCGAAGGGCAACGAGAAGGATCTCTTTGAGGACAACCAGAGGTACGTTCGGTGGTAAGCTGGAATAGTGATTCACCGACTGATTGCGTGTGTTGAAGGGATTTGGAGAAAGCGGTCGAAGACCTATCTGAATTACTCGAAGGCCCTATCGAGCCAGAGAACATCCCGACACTACGTCAGAAGGTGACAGACAAGACGGTGTACGTACAGAAGAGGAATGAGATTGTATTGGAGGATACTGCAAAGGGGTTCTTGGAGGGCAGGTGGAAGTGGAATGTTCCTGTTGAGGGATTTGATGATCCTGAGAAGACTGAGTATTGAATATTGGACTTGTCAAGTGTTAGGGATTTGGGACTCGATGTGTGTGTGGGCGGTTAATGTTACGATGGTGATGACACTATCCCCTGGGTCCGAGTTCTTTTCTGGTTTGTCTGAATATTGCACGGAATTTTTCTGACTAACATAGTGTCTTGCTCTGTTACATTGTATTATGAACACAACGTTTTTTTATATATCGCCCCCATCTCAGCCAGACACATCTCTTTATTGGCCTATATATCTGGACTCCAAAATCCCGATCCTGACGCCCCCAATCATAAACTGATCATTGATCCGTAAAGTGACCAGTCAAACCCAAACCACAAATTCTCAATATTTTCGCTTACCCAACCCCTGCGCACGGACCACACACAAATAACATATAAACCTCACACTGCACATCTTTTGTTTCCTTAGAACATACTCGAACAGGATCTGTTTACAGAAACTGACCGAGTCTCGCATTTTTACAAATGCCGCATCCTTCATATCCAACCGATGACATTACGCGCTCTCTTGTTATAACCGAGAACTGTGGCTCCCGCCTTATGTGGAGTCTCGAGGACGTTTAGGCTCGATCCGGATCCAGACTTTCTTAGTTCTGGGTGGGGCTTGCCTTGCGAGAGGAGCGTCTGTCTGATGGATACTTACTTTGTTTTTGTATTTTGTTATACTTGTAATTTGATACTTGTGGAATTGGTTTGGTTTTTGCTTAATTTTTCGGAGTGCAACTGATTTGTGCAAGACATTTTATGTGGAGTGAGGGTATAATTGCTGATTGCAAGTACAGTCATTGGCTCCAGGCAGTTTCCAAGAGGCAACACCCGATATAATCTTTCGGCCAATGCCCCTGTCCTTGTGCTGGTGCCCCATCCAGTTATTGAAACCCGGAAACCTAGCTCAATTACCTTTTTATTCTCATCGTTTGATATGGAGGATGCATCAGCTAGTGCTAGGTGAGTGCTCATCGGTGCTTGTGGAACTGATAGTACATTGTTGTCATGCACGGACTAGTCACCCGGGATGCTCTTCGATAATACACTTGTTCAGAGGTTTAACTGAAACTTGAACAAGTTTCTAGCCCGCTGTTCGGTTAAACCCTGGAACAAGTGTATTATCTAAGTGCATCCTGGTGACTGGGAAGGAGTTTGTGTTATGCACCATGCTTTACAAATCTCTAGTGAGTGGACCGATGGTCACCCCGATTTTGGGAAAAGAAGTCCGGAACAAGACAGATGGCTGACTGATCATGTCGTCATGCACGGCCTACCTATGTGCATTATTAGAACCCTAGATTCCCCCCGATCGCACCTTTGACAAAACTCCTCTCCATCACCATACAATGCCGCGCACTGCAGAGACCGCTAGCTTCAAGGTGAGCCGAATACGAACCAGATAAGCACTTTACTGACTTATTACATAACTAATAATCAGTTCAATCACACAATGATCCGGGTCAAGGATCCCAAGGCTTCGTTGAAGTTCTATCAAGACGTAAGTTCTTAGTCGGTGCCAATAAGTGAGCATTTCAGGACCAACAACATAACGTTATGTAGGTCCTTGGAATGGAGTTGTATGACAGTAAGATCGGCCATCCCATCAACACTCGTCGTAGTCTAACCCTGATCTAGAGTATGAAGCTAGTGATTTCACCCTCTACTTCCTAGCCTACAATCACGAAGGACGTGAATTGTCTTTGGAGGAAAAGAGAGCGACTAGATTTGGCCGCGAAGGTACCTATTTCTGACCGCGACCCGTACATTGCCTTCATAAATCCACAGGTTTCTTGGAGTTGACGCACAACCACGGTACGGAGTCGGACCCCAACTTCAAGGGATATGCCAGTGGAAACGAGGAGCCTGGGAAAGGTTTTGGGCATATCGCTATTACGGTGGACGACGTCAATAAAGCGTGCGAACGCTTCGAGCAGCTCGGTGTCCCATTCAAGAAAAGGCCGAGCGAGGGGAGGATGAAGTTTATTGCTTTCATTCTGGATCCTGATGGGTGAGTCGTAAGTCGGTGACCATGGTTTCCATTGCCTAACGTATGCGTTCTCTAGCTACTGGGTTGAGATCCTTCCGAACAGCTTGGGGCTTAATCAATAAGTCATGTATTTAAGGATAAATTACTTTGTTTGAGATGAAGAACTGGTGAAGACGATTCGTGTCGATGTTCAGGAATTCATGGATTTTGTGAGAACAATGGTGAAGTCATGGCCTGGTGTTTGATCGGGGCATGTGACGGGCTCAGAGTCTTGGTTATTTTTATCGCTGGTTCCCAGTGCTCTACTTCTTACTCTCTTGACAATCTCAGGTGAACGAGCTCTACAAAGACTTTCTCGATTACAACCTTACAGGAGACGAACTGAATCAGACACTTAAGCCGGGATTCCAGTCAGAGCGAGTTCCCAGGGCGAGTCCTTCAGAGAAGAAAGTACTTTGGAGAAGAACTCCGCAACCCTCATCAGTCCCATGATACGTCTTCTCGCCTTCTTTCCCACCGGCGAACACAAGATGGCCGTATTATTGGTGGCTGGGACCCTCGTGCATGTATATGACGCCTCATGAGGTAGTAATCTGGCTCCTATAAATGGGGCCGAATATTGTGCATTCACACACCTCATCGCACAAGATGCCGCGCTTGTGGTTCTCTCGACTGATCTTGCCAGCATTACTTGCGGCGCCTGCTCTGGCAGATGTCGTGAACATAGCGAGTCTAAACTGGACATTGACGAACTCGAATGGCACTCTTAACATCCCATCTACTGGGCCTCCGAACCAAGCGCATATAGATTTATTGAACGCCGGTATAATCACCGAGCCATTGCTTGGGATAAATGGTACTAATCATTCAAATTCGTTTCACTCCAACATATTTATATCTGATTTGCTTATAGATTTTACCCAACGCTGGGTTGTTGATGAGAATTGGACGTACACGGCCGATATCACGCCATTCCTGAAAAGCAGTGCCTTTCGACAGTCCAAGAAGACCTTACTTGTTTTCTATGGGATAGACACGATCGCCAACATCGTACGTTCTCATACCGCTTATTTAGGTCTGGTACTGAGGCATATCCTCTCTAGACCCTCGCAGGCCAGCCGCTCGCATGGGTCAACAATCAATTCCGTCAATATGTCTTCGATGTCACGCGTATACTCGCGTCCCCCAAGAATGCTGAACTTGTCATTGCCTTCGAGTCTGCATGGACATACGGGTTGAATGTAACAGCGAGACCCGACGCAGAATTCTTCCCAAATGGCGATGGCGTAAGAACTAGTGACAGTGTGAGGCAATTCTAAGGTCGGACAAGCTTCTATTCAGCTGATGTCATTAGTATGAGTACCCGGGAGTCCGCCAATGGGTTCGAAAAATTGCCTCCGACTTCGGATGGGATTGGGTGCGTACTTGAGTGATTAGCCTATATGATTCTCGTGAACTAAATTCGATGAATCGACGCAGGGTCCAGCCTTCGTCCCGTCCGGCATATATAAGCCCGCTTATTTTGTGACCTTGGCATCCCCGAGTGGAAAGAAACAGACCATAGGAGCTCCTCCAGTTTCTCCGGACACCAATGGGATCAGCACACCAAGTCCCGTATTCATTGAAGAAAGTTCCTTTGACATCTACAAGCTTGGCCAATCATTCTCAGTTCCGCCGAAGGAAGACGCCGACTGGATTGTTAACGTCACTCTGGGCGTGCAGTCGTCCACGGACTTCCAGTCTTCCTCCTTGACGCTTGCTTTCCCAGAACTCAAAATCGATAAAACATTCCAGGTCTCCGCGATCCAGGCCTCGCCTTCTGCTAGTGGAGACGGCACAAACTGGGTCAACGCCGTGTGGAGGATCCCCGACTCTATACCCAAGCGGTGGTTCCCCAACAACCTCGGCAATCCTCAACTCTATAACTTGTCGGTTACTCTTGATCTAAAATCACAGGGGAACATTGTAGACAGCGTCTCATTCAACACACGTACAGGCTTCCGTACTATACAGCTTGTCCAGGCACGATACACCCAAGAGGACGTCGAGACGCGAGGCATTACTCCTGGCGACAATTGGCACTTTAACATTAACGGCAAACCCTTCTATGCTCTTGGTACCAACATCATTCCATTTGACCCTTTCTACGCGAGAACCACTACAGACCAAGTGCGATGGGTGCTCGAGAGCGCAGTGAAGAGTGGACAGAATATGGTGGGTCTTCTTCCCTGCATGAATCATTCCATCCAACGGCCCTGACAAATTTCTGGGTGTGCGGTTCTCTAGCTACGCATTTGGGGAGGCGGTACTTACCAGCCCTCTCACCCAAGCGTTGCGGGGGGCGTTTATGATTTCTACTCGTTGTGCGATGAATTGGGTATCTTGGCCTGGTCTGAGTTGATATTCTCGGATTCGATGTACCCGATCAACGACTTCTTGTTGGAGTCGATTGAACCTGAAGTTCGTCAAAACGTGAGGAGGGTTAATAGGCATCCTAGTAATGCGCAGTGGGCGGGCGGCAATGAGATTGAGGGTATCGTAACAACTGCCGTGCATACACTGGACAACGGGACCCATTACTTGAACGAAGTATGTCAGGGGTTGTGACCATCCGCCTTGCCACTGACGGTAACGTTTGCAGTTTGTCGCCCTATTCCAGGATTTCCTCCAACCGATTGTATCAGCAGAGACCCGTTCTGTGGGTCCCTCGTACTCCCAGTTCAGCGCATATGTTGACATTCTGATAGGTTCCGTATACTGATTGCTCGACGACCACTGGAGTTCTGAGTTTGGATCCATACCAGCTTCGACTGAGTAACGCCACACCTGGTGAAATCTATGGCAACGGAGGTACGTCTTATCCATATTCCAGACTGTACATAGTCGTAACATCTTCCCCTCCCTTAGAGCGTTACAACTACGATGCATCTCAAGCATTCAACTATAGCACTTTCCCCGTCATCCGGTGCGCGTGCTTTGAACCTACCTTTCAAGTTGCCATTGTACTCACGTCTTGTGCTTATACCCAGTTTCATGAACGAATTCGGGTACGTCCTCTGCCACGCCTCCGACTCTTACAAGATCTTGACCACAGCCGTCCTCCAGCTTCCACTCTATGCCCTCCTTCTACAGCTGGGAAGAAGTTCTCACCTCACCCTCCGATTTCTCCTTCAACTCCACTGTCGTAATGTCCAGGGACCACCATCCACCCGCCGGCAACCTCGCCTTCCCCAATCCAAATGCACCTCAAGGCCAAGCTCAAATGACGATGGCAGTAGAGGCGTGGCTTCCTCGTCCCATCGACTCTCAGTCCAATCCAAACCAGACATTCGCGCAATGGTGCTACAGCACCCAAGTCTTCCAAAACCTCGCTATGGTTGCCCAAGTTGCGTGGTATAGACATGGTGCCGGCAAAGGCGAGAACAATCTAGGCGCGCTCGTGTGGCAGTTGAATGATATCTGGCAAGGAGTGAGTTGGTCTAGCATCGAATATTCTGGCAGATGGAAGGTCCTTCACTACGGACTAACGGGAGTATTCTCTCCTGTGACGATTTACCCGTTCTGGACGGCGCAGAATGAAACGCTAGAAGTGCTCGTTATATCGGATAGGTGGGAAGCCGTAGAGGGCACTGCCCAGTTGACGTGGTACGACTGGAAAGGAAATACACTAAGCTCCCAGAAACACTCGTTCACAGTACCCAGTCTGAACAATTCGGTCATCCTCCAACAACAGGGCCTGCAAAGTATCTTGCCGGACGGCTACGATGCGACTGACGTTTGGATGCTCTTGAATTTGACGGCAGAGGTGGACGGCCGTACTGTGACGAATGAGCAATGGGTAGGTCATCCACCTCATTCGCAATATCACTAGGCTGACAGCTACTCCTCCTAGTTCACGCCGGCATCTCTAGCCAATGCGAAGCTCGAGGATCCGGAAATTTCCATTGCCCACAGTAACGATCTCACTTTTACTTTATCTGCCAAGGGCGGCGTCGCCGCGTGGACATGGATCGACCATCCAGCCGGAACAATGGGTATTTTCGTAGACGTCGAGACTGGTCTGCCGACAAATGGTTTCTACCTCATTCCTGGAATTGACAGAATCCGTGCGTAGATCTTTCGGTACCCGATATGTTCCAGGTCCCTCATTTGATCTCTACAGTGCGCTTCGAGATGAACCCGTCTCTTTCTCGTGTCAAGAACCCCCGGCCGGAGGACTTTGTCGTTCGTTCTCTTTGGAACAATACCCACATCTAAACTCGGCCTTCTTGCGCGTATTTTCATTGTAGCCGATACGGTACGGGTGCGGGTACGGAAAGAATATGGCTAGTAGGAGAGTCCAATGAAGCAAAAATAAGCCGGAAAGAATGGCGTGAACAGAATCAATGATCATGACAGTCAATCACCCATTGTAAAGTACCCAAGGAAATATAGGGTTACATAGTTGGTCCAGTGGCCGAAAAACAAGGTAAAGCAACAGAAATACACAAATATCCACAGGTAAACACGAAACTGTTACTGCGCCTCAGCGTCCCACATTATTCCGAGATGGCTGTTGTACAAGTCTAATTCCTCCAGCTGGCAACGGCGGCTCATCCTCGTCACTCAACGTCGCCCGTCTCCACAGGGATACACTCTCCTCCCTGTCGTCATCTCCATCTCCCTTCGGATATTTCCTAACCGACCTGCCGCGCTCCTTTGCCCTCGCACTTTCCTTCTGCCGCTCTAGCTCCTCATCGTCCCAACCTTCACTCGGCGCAGAATCTGTCACAGAAGGGAATGATAGAAGCGTTCCCGAACTTCGCACATCTTCGAAGATTTCTCGAGAATCCTTTCGCGCTGGAGCCGAAGGCGGAGACCGGAATCGAGCATACATCGTGGGCGGTGCACTGTGCACTTCACTGCTGAGACTTCGTTCCAGGTGGGGTGGGATAATAGTTGTTTGGCTATCATCACCCAACATAGCAGCATTGGTGATCGGGGTATCGGACACGGGACTCTCTATTTCCAGAAGTTTGTCTTCGGCAGGCTGGGGCGACTTGGGAGGTAGGGGTGGGTATACGCCCGGGGCTGGGCTACCTTGAGCGGCGCGATGTTCGTGAAACGCTTGGCTTGTCCCTGTACCGGGGCGGTTGTATTGATGAACGACGTCTTGACTATCGAATTTGATGGTGGGGCGTTTATTAACGACCTGTGAGTGTATTGATGCACCTCTTAATGATGCCGCTTCGTTGTCCTTGGGCACTGGAGCATCATAGAGCTGATGGCGTTTCAAGCCATCCAGGGAATCTTCATTTGCATAGGGCAGCGTACTGGTGTAGGGGGCTGCCGCACCAGAGGGACGAGATCGGTAGTCAAATCCACGGCCACTGCTCTGGCTCATTCTGCGTACACTTTTGGCGCGAATAATGCTGCCGAAAGTTCCGAAGGAACCGCGAAGAGCATCCATTCCAGGATCTTCCAAACCGATTGGAACCTTCTCGTCCGCGGTTTCGGTTTGCGAGCGGGCAGCCTGGAGAAGGATTGTCGAGCGGCGGTCCAGTTTCTTGAGTTGAACAGGGTCGACCTTGGACATTTGAAGGATGGTGATTCCGACACAGATAACAAGAAAGGCCATGACCAGAGTAAGGATTTGTGTTACCGATGCTTTGAGGCCCTGGAACAGCACCTAGAGGATATGAGCTCAAAAAGTTGGTTTCGGCTGATCAGTGGGCCTGTTTCACTCACAACCGTGGTGACCATGGAACAAAACGTAACTATGAGAGCTTTAGAAATGTTGAATTTATCAGCAATAACGGAAGACGTACAGATGACATAGTAAGTGGGAGTCACTAGAAACTTGGTCAGTATGTGAGTTCTTCCTTCATCGCCAATCGCTTACCCATAGCTAGAAATGCAAGTCAGATGACTATTAACACTGCGAACAGAAGTAAGCGTACCGGTATTGAAGAGTGCCAGAGCAACATTAAGATAGTAAACTTCAAGAACTACAGCAAATGATTAACTCAGCCTGACAGGCAGCACCACAGCACACTTACTCAGGGTAACAACAACAAATGCCGCCAAGAAATACATAAACCAATATTTAAACTGGAGACTACATTAATAACACCATGGTCAGAGGCGAAATGACACCTACTTGGTTATCTCCCATTGCTGTTGTTACTATCGCCGCGCCAAGACCAGTAGTAACGCTTACGGAGATACCTCCAATCATGCTGCAGACACCGATGTACCACAGCATGTTCTTCTTCCCGTACCTGGACCATATGTGAGGTTTCTGCAGTAGCAAGGATGTTGTATGCTACTCACTTGGGAGCAAAGTAGAATATGATGACCACCGAGGCAGCAATAAGTGATCCAGCAAATGCCAAGAAACCAGGCGACAAGAACAATTTCTGGAATTCACGTATTTGACCGACAGATTCTTCTTTCGGACCTAGGGTGAATATGAAATGAGAACGAAACCAGGCAGTAGGCGCTAGGGGTCGAACCATTGAGTGCGATAATGGTGGATCCCAGCTGTAGGCGCAGAGTAAACACCCTGATCAAGGCTCGGAAGCAGCATGCTTACGATGCAGAGTCCACAACCCAGCCAGCCGAAGAATGTGAGCTTTTCCTTAAGGAAAAACGACGAGAGGATAGCGCAGACCACGACAGAAAGCGCGCCAAGTGGTGTCTATACCGACGAGGTTGATGTGACGTGTGTGCCAACTTGCGGAGCGCACTTACTACAACGATGGCCTCCACAAATGCGTAAGCTGAGTAAAAGACGTCAAACAAAACACAGGATGGAGATCAGAGGCTCTGGACGAACCAGCAAAGTTGCATAATTCACCCAATATCATCACTGTGATAGTTATCAGCTGCCGGCGAGTGCCGTCATAATACTGGTACACACTAATCATTCCAGTCCACCATAACGGCTGGGCCAGAAGTATCAGTTTGTTGTTCTCAAGTCGAACGACCAGCTACATACTGATTTGAGATATGCGACGCCCTCGCCGAGCTCTCCGCCCGCCTGCGAGCGAAGGAGACCTTTCTTTTTGAATACAAAGCTGGAGCCTATCAAAAGCCCGCTGACTACTGCGAGGATAATCCCGACAACCTGGATTGGCAATTGCCAACTATATGAGTCTCTGGGCACCATTCAGTGCAAATGGTGGAGACACGGACTTTAAGATTGCTCCCTGCTTGGATGGTATTGGATGCGGCGGAAGAAGAGGCAGCTGCTGCCGCTGATGTTGCGGACGGCGCTGAAGATGAGGACATGGAGAGGATGCTGTGATAGTTGGAGGAGAGATGGACATTGCACAATGCAACAATCTCTATCCGTCATTGCCGAGACTCATCCGTATTTGGAAACCTGCCGGCATATCGGAGTTACGGCCGGGCCATTGCACGCCCTAGCCACGGGCGGCATTGCCCTGATTGTCACCATGCCGTATTTATTGTCCTGGCTGGTGGATGGGTGTAGAAATCTATCACCACCCACCCTACAGATCGTCGTCAATGTCTGTATCTCTCTCTCTTGTGCATAGCTCTGGGATGAATCCCAGTCGAAACCCTTGTGCGGGCGGAATCAACCGCGGATGAGCCCGAGCAAATCTGAGTATTCATGGACCAAGGCTATGCAGGCCCAAGAAATTTCTTAGGCCCATACATACACTGCAATCCATCTTTTCCAAGTACTCTGCAAATGAGACTAAGTGTCAAAGCCAGTGTGCCCTTGGCGACTGTGGACATCGCAGAGCTAGATCGGGTGCTATCTGCTCACGTGATTATTCACAAACTAAATTAGCAGCCTGCTGTGGCTAGTTCGATAATACCTTCCTCCCACTCGTCCGTAGTCCTCTGCCCACCAAGGTGAGCCTATTTTTTTGGCCACGGGGTCTTATCACGATACTCGTTTCTCCGCAGATATGGGCTGCTTAAGGGGCGAGTGATCTCATTCACTGACGTTGGTTGATGATAGGCGAGGATAGGAGCAAGCGCTAGTGGGTACACTGTATGCCTTGACTCTCTCCCTCACCCATTGCGACCACCAAATCTTCTCATTCCTTGTGCATGCAGACAATAGACCCAGCAAGCGATTCGGGCTCGTATTTTCAAAATTGATGATGACCCAGGGGGATGGGTGATCCTCGCTCTGCTCACAACACCATGGTTTACTTGATCATGCATCCAAGAGACATGGTGGGATAGCAATTCCCATACACCTCCACCTCTACGAGCCGAATGGAGAGACCCTCACTCCAATACCGTGCAAGAAATATCTCGAACGGTGTGCACATGTAGGGGAGTTCACAAATTTGAATATCTACTGGATTCTTGCGTCATTGGAGTACGTCCTCACGCTCAAAGTTTGATATCCTTCACTGACTAGTCCCTCACCCATACCGTCTCTCCCATTACTAGTGTCTCACCTTGCTGTCGTCGATGCTTGATGACAGCCAGCGCTAGCGATGATGGGTGGACGTCACGTTATCATCCAAGTCACGCGGTGCGACGCGCACATGGAGTCTGGATTAATTGAAACTCCGGACGAAACGCGTTTACTATGAATCAACATGCAGGCACACGTGATGCTCCCCTTATCACCCTAACTGCCATGTCGTCCTCTCTCCATTCTCTAACGGAGCTCCCTCGCCTCGCAAAACTCTCAGACGACATGGTCGATCTCACCCTACCACCGTTGGCCTCATGGTCCTACTCTTACCGTATTCAAGAACCTTTCTCATCGCCGCTTCGCTCGTCTTCACCACCCAGGACACCCTACAATACCCAACATGCCTGCGATTATGCGCATATCAAGTCCAGTCCTCAAGCCGGCACGGGCGCAGATTTTAATGTTGCAAACGACCATTATGAAAATCAACATACCTTTTGGCATCGACTCTCCGCTCCTCGCTTGCACCCGAAAACGCAACCGCATCACTCTGCTTCCCTCGTGTCCCGATCAACCCTCTTATACAGACAACGTTATAGCGCAGCCTCAGAATTTGACATGTCAGAGTACTCTGAGAGTCCAGAAACCGATGTTCGGACGGACCTACCAACCCGCACCCCCCTTCGATCTGCCACACCCCTTTCAGACTCGGCGGACGAGGACCAGGACGACGGTACGGGTTTCTCTTTAAGCGATCTGGGAATTCGTACCATGTGCTTCCGTACGTCTGCCGAACGGGGTCGATGGAAAACCGATCCTATGTCTTCTCAACATACATTACTGCTCCCGACACGCAAATCCGCTCCCGCAAACGAATCCGTTACCGACGTTTTGACCGCTTCTCGACCCATATCTGAACCAGCTCCATCCATCCCCTCATCCATCCCCTCATCCATCCACTCTTTCCACCCCGTTGAAGCCGATAAACAACGTGAGAGCGAAGAACCCGAAGTAACGTCCGCACCATCTCTGGCCACCTTACGCTCTTTGCCGCCTTCGCCAGTCCTCGAATCGATGGAACCCCTTCCGCCTTTAACGAGTGACAGAGACAGCAGCATGGATGTAGATGAGATCTTGACACCCTCGTCACCTCTGCCACCCTCATCACCCCCTCCTTTCTCACCGGCTATTTCGCTGGCACCCCTCCGCACTCATTCAACAACGTCAGGTGACTCCAATCCTTCCTCACCCCTCATCGCCCCATCATCCCCATTATCGCCAATCTCATCAGAAATCGGAGAAGAGGATGCTCTCGACTTGATTCTCGTGGAACAAGGTGTGGTGGCGACAGGCATTGAGAGACGGTTGGATCAGAATGGGGTAAGCACCACCTCGGTAAGCATCTGCTCATGCATCATGTATTCTTCACCTGCCATAGCTAACGGCTTCTCGCGTTGTCAGAATTTGGATTTGACTCCCACACCCTACGAACGGTCAACATGTGCCTCCTCACAATCAGGCATTATCGATTCCGACCTTCCCCAATCCGGTGCTCATATGACACAAACTTCTATGGAACCTCCGCCTTCCACGCCGCCGAACATGCCTGAAGGGATCTGTGAAAACTCGTCTCGGCACTGCATTCTGACAACCGCGGCTCTCAAAGACGTCCCTGGAAGTTCCAGGGAATATCCGACACAATCGCCCACAAGCCCGAGAGTGCTCTCTTCCCGGCGAAATTCAACGAGCTCGGAAAACAAGCCTTCTTCGAGTCCTGCCGCTTCTGCCGAGAATTCCACAACCGCCATCAAAAGACCCAAATCAGAGCAAGACTCAAAATGGGATGGTGGCTCCTCCCGAAAACGAGTGAAAACCTCTGATGGTCCTCCTCAGATTGCAGTTGCATCAACTTCAACGGAGCCCCATAAAGGCAAGCCGAAAGCCGCTGTCAACAAACGGCGCAAAAATCCGGTTATCTCGGAAGTTTTAACGCCAACATCCAAGAAAAGGAGGTCGAAATATGTTGCGGACTCGGACTCCGAATCATCTGCATCATCTTCTCGCGCTTCTTCGGTGGCCCCTCCCCGACTCACTTTTGCCGATGGCGTCACACGGGATCAGAATGGCATCGCAGAAGAAGATGCAGAGATTTGTGGCATGATTATCGAGGGTATGGCCACATCACGAGCGTCGTCGTTGCCTATCTCCCAGATATACAAAATCGTGACCCAGAGTCGGCCTTCCATGAAAGAAGAACGAAGTGAGCAGGAGTGGCATGTTGTATTCGACCGTGTGCTGCAGAGTGGTGTCGCGGGCCGAGGAAGTGGGGTGTTTGGAAAGGTGGATAGTAGCTATAAGGTATATCTTCAATTGTGTACACCTACGTCGGCTTATCGCTTTCCATCGTATAGGATGGTAACAACCCGGCCAAGGACGCACGGTGGTTCTACGTCCCGGAAATGGACTGTGATCAAGAACGAGCTGCTCTGATACGCAGCATGATGCCGCGGCCGGGAAAGCGAAATGTAACGAAGAAGTACAAGCAGTATTATTATCAACCACTGGATAAGATTTCACGCTGGGATCCAGAAGATGACCTATGATACGCGTGTCTGCACGCGGACCCAGACTATGTCTTTTGTTCTGTTACAACTCTGCTTGTGGCGTGTTCATGTTTGTATGGCCTGATTACCACCTCGAACCTCCTTCTCGGGGATTGTAGTTTTTCCTTTCTTCATTATCATTATTTTCTTGCTATATTGATTTCCTTTGTTTTCTGTCCCCCCACTCGAATAGTAATGCAATATGTTAAAGGTTAAACCAATATACCACTTTATGGATGAATGGAGTTGCTGCGGAGTATCAACAAGCGCTTGAGCTTGATTTCACCAGGGAATTGCAGCACTGTTTATAACTTGTCTTCTCGCTCTCATCATGTCTGCTCCTGGGTCACAAGCGAATTACCATCACACCACGGCATGCCACTGCATGTGCCACCACCACACACAAGCCCCCCAGCAATCCGCATCATCGCAGTACGCTGGATCTGCTCAACCCAACATACCAGGAAAATCCGAAATATCACAGTTGTTCAACGGCATCCAAGAGTACTTCCGGTCCTTGTATACGCCTCCACAAATACGCGTGAGTAGGACCGGGTTCTGGAGTAATCAGAGCATGGCGTTTGGAAGACAGAGTTTGGCGAGTATGACCTATGATGTGCGTGTTGTCTCCTGATATCTCTCATGTCTGTATTCTGATCGTTGACCGACGGACCGTCGACCCCCCCCCCCCTCCTGATTTACAGGAAGCAGAAACCTTGTTCAGATCGATATTTGAATCCGAAGACGACAAACTCAAGGTTCCAGCGAACGGAACGGCCAAAGGCGAGAAGATACGAGTGATCCCGCCAACGATGGAGATACATGCGACGTTTTTGAGGGAGCCTAGGGGGTCGACGGAGGAGAGTGTGATGTTACATCGGACTGCGTGGCCGGAAGTCGTGGAGAATGTCAAGGCCATGTCGGTTGTTTTTAGGAAAGCGAGGGGAGATGAGACGAGCAAGTAGGAGTGGACTTGGTGGGGTTTCGAACAACTGATTGGGTGGTGTCACGTGATAAACGCTTTAATAATAGCCTGCTTGTCATTGCTGATGCCACTTCAGCCACATCAGCAAAAGGGCTCAGACCTGTCAAGATCATACAAGTCAGGGACAGAACTACAAGTTATGTCCAAGCACTACCAGTGGCCACTTTCAAATTTAATACATACATATCCAATGTTACATGAGCTTACCATATCAGGTGATGAATACAACACAGTCCCATCATGTCCAAAGTATACTAGGCTTGCCATCAGTTTCAGCACCAAATTTTATTAAGTAGGGGCTTGAACCCCCAGCCTTCTTGAGATTTATCCCAATGCACCTCTATTGAGTTTATGAGGTGCATTAGAATTGGCCAGACCAGGACTTGAACCCAAGACCTTTTCCAAGTAACCAGACTCATACAAATAGAGTTGTGTGCCAGTCCACAGGACATGTTAAAAACTTGTCCAAGTTTTGGTGAAATTTTGGGAATGAGTATTATATAAGAGCATCCCACATGGCTGGGAAGGAATCTGGGTATTTAGTGCATTTTGATGTATATATTGACTTTTTTTTGGTATATATAGTTTTGGCCTTTTTGCTGACCTGGCAGTAGCCATGTGTCATCATCTACTACACACAAGACCTCAGTTGAATCTCCCTGCCTACCTGCACCCTTGGATGCAGCTACTTTGCCTGGAAGTGATCCATCTTGACAATAAACATTATTCTTGATAATACCTCCAAGTCATTCTTACTGCAATATCTAGACAAGTCAGATCACAAATTTATTAAGTGGATCCAAAACCTCTGGATGCAACAGTCACATATGCCCACTAGTCTGGGGTCCTCATTGAGAAGTCTTTGTGATGTTCTATACACCAAAAGTGCCCAGCCATGACACTAGCACATTTTCACTGCTGCAGGTGTTCAGTCTCCTGATAGAGAACCAGGGGATAAGCTTGACACCAGGGATCAGATACCTTGGGCTGAGCTCAGCCCCAGCAATTCAAAAGGTTTTTAACATTTAGTGAATGTCAAACTATGGCCTAAGTTATACCCTGGAAATACCCACCCCACATTTCCAAGAACAAAGGCCAAAGGATGCAGTCCTCAAATTTGATAGATAGGAAGTGTCAAAGCTTTCTTTCCTTTCCTGGATGCCTTTGGTGACAACAACTTCTTCAAGTGGTCTGCCTGGTTATAGGTCCAAGTATATGTTTGAGCTATTGTTAGCCCCTTTCCAGTCCTGAGGAGACAACACTAACATGGGTCTTGGTTTGGATAGCAAAGAAGGTACAGAAACTTATATTTGGGTAACTAGAACATGTAAACCCCAGTATTGCAGCTGGAGGAAATCTACCTCATTCATAATATGCCTTGCTTGTACTAATTCACCCAAGCCTGTCCCCTCAGACTACGAAGTTGAGAAATGACCTTGGACATCCCGGGTCTCTCAGAAGGCGAGTAACTCCAGCATTGTTGGAGTAGCTGCCAAAGACTTTCATCAGGTATGGCATTCGGGGGTCGTCGTGGTACTATTTGGATCCCTTTCATTTGAACGACAATTGACGCCTCAAAGGGTATGTCGCAGAATGGTCGTTCCTGAGTGTAAACCTACATAAAAAAAAATTTAAGCTGTAAGGTCAGAAAGGGTTTTAGTTAGGGAGTAGGACCTCTAATATTGTCATTGCAAAGCTCCAGACGTCGCACGCAGTGCTGTGCGGCTTGTTATCCAGTACTATCTCTGGTGCTTTCCAACGGACTTCGGGATCAACTTGGTCTGGCTTAGAAAGCGCCTTGTAAATTCCGATATCAGAGAGATAAGCCTTCCCAGTGCGATCGACCAGGATATTGGACTTCATTATATGAGGAATTGATATGAAGTAAACCAATACAGCACTCACGCCCTTTATGTTTCCATGGAGGACGGGAGGGTTCTGCTGGTGCATGTACTCCAGTGCAAGAGCAATAGGAAAGATCTGAAAATGGATCGTTAGAGCGCATGAACATAAGGTAGTGTACTAGATAAGGAGGTCACAACATACCAGTCTATATTTGTTAGCACCTGGCACTGCGGAGACGTAATCAATTATATTCCACTCGAGGAACGAAGTAACGACCACTGGGAAAGGGCTAAGTGGGCTCTTCC
>JAEUWK010001772.1:0-66467 GCA_018524425.1 Podaxis sp. AQ795752 | reverse complement strand
TGTCTAGGTAGATAACGACTACGTAGAGCGCCTGATGAGTCTATATAAGACGAAACGGGCTGTGTCGAGGGTTTCCCTCGACACCGTTGTGCCAGTAGTCTCGGTACTCATCGTTGTCTTTTTATTGCACACCACCCTAACCCTAACCCTAACCCTAACCCAACCGAACTAACGGAGTACTAGGTTCGTATAGGAAAGGAGTGTTCACTATCTGGTCTTATGCTAAGAATAACCGCCTACAGGTATGTGCGCCTACAGTAAGTCATGTCCATAGAAAGTTTGAACAGCGCTTATTGCGCAATTATGAGACTTTCAAAAGTCTATGTGAATGATCAGGGTGAGCCGAAAGATTATTCCGGTGGTCTATTAAATGTAGTGACTTCTCACACTACGGGATTAGCCAGGTTTCAATCAGCTATAGGTGGCATTCACATGAATCCCAAGTGAGTCATCCCTCCATTTTTGCTCAAGAGATATTTGTCTTAGTCTAATGAATTTTTCTCCCATGCCAGCAACTACCATGAGCATCTACCTGTGCCTTGGTCAGTAGATGCCCTATGGATGGGCGCTCAACAGGTGCTTTGGATTACACAAAGTGCCGGTGGTAAGCACACGCTTATTTGCTCAAACTTTATGTATATTTGTAGAATGATAGCTATCTCAGCTATTTATAGTACGTTCTGTGACACTGTGTCAATCAGATTGACGCCATGGCAATCGTCATGATAATCAGTTAAATGACTGATCATCATGATCAACTATCTTATCAATGGTTATGATCGACAGCTGTCTAGGTAGATAACAACTACATAGAGCACCTGATAAGTCTATATAAGACAAAATGGGCTGTGTCAAGGGTTCCCCCTTGACACCATTGTGCCAGTAGTCTTGGTACTCATCATTGTCTTTTTATTGCACACCACCCCTCCCTAGCAGCTGTAGGAAATGAGTCCCTACCAGCCCCCTCAAAGTGTCCTAGGATTTCCCCTCCCTAGGTACCCTAAGGAATGACACCCTACAAGTGCCCATAACCCCTAAAGAATATGGCTATGTAGAGTGCCTGATAAGTCTATATAAGATGAAACAGGCAGTGTCAAGGGTTTCCCCTCAACACTGTTGAGCCAGTAGTCTCAGTACTCATCACTGTCTTTTTATTGCACTACCTCCCAAGCTCATCCTTGGTTAGGGGCTACTCAATCACATTGCATTGGCCCACAAACCCAGTGAATCATCATTAGCATCATCAAGGAAGAGTAATGCAAAAGATACAGATAAAAACCAGTCTCATCTCATCATCTCGTAGCTTAATCATGTTCACAAGGATACAACCCTACTAAGGAACCGATGAATCTCAGACCAATACTGTCGATGTGTACAGGTGTTAGCTACCAAGAATGTTGTTAACTGGAGAGTGAGAAGGTCAGTCCAACGAAAAAAAAAAAAAAGACTTACAGTGCCCCACACCATGAAACGAAACAAACTCATCTTTTTCGGGAGGAACCCATCCCTCCTCCTCCCCTCTCTCCTCTCCCACCCTCAATGTACCACTCCCACTGGCAGACAACCACCCTCCCAACCCTCTACCCAAACTGCCGCAACTGCCACTCCTGTTCACACCCCTCCCCCTCTCCTCTGCAATCTTCCACAAATCATCCATATGGTCCGGCGGGACGACTCTATCATTCCTCCCACTGCAAAATAGAATCGGGACAGAAGGAGGGATTTTGGAGATTTTGGAAGCAGAGTTCCAGCGTTGCGTGCATGCAAAGGAGAGGCGGCCGATGATAGGCCAGCCACGGACGATGTCAGGGATGGACGTGAATGTATTTTCGATAATGAGCGCTTTGATCTGTAGAAAGCGTGTCTGTCAGCCAGGAGTGAAACGTGGTGGGAGAAAGGCAGGCGTGAAACGTGGTTGGAGAAGGTGGGCAAGCACCTTGTGAGGGTTTTTACTCGTTAGGTCGATTGCAACTGCACCGCCAAGGGAGAGACCGTACACGATCTAGGGGGGTTGTGGCGAAAGTAAGACAACAGACAACACAGGACTAAAAAGCAGTCAAAGTTGAACGCACGATAGGAAGTGTTGACAGTTGTGAATCACGGAGGACATAATCCAGCGCAGCCTGCGCGTCTCTCTGCAGTCCTAACCACAAATGACGTAAGAACAAGCCACTTAACGAAGCAGCAAATACACACCTCTCTCCGAAGGCACGCCTTCGCTCTCGCCATACCCTCGATATGAAACCGTCAACACGTTCAACCCGTAGCCATCAAAATATAGTGCGTGATCCAGTAAAGCACTATGGTCCATCGCGTTCCCATGGAACATCAGGACGGTTGCTTTTGGTTGTTGTGGTTCAATAAGGAAACAGCGTAGCAATACGTTGTCGGACGTCCGGATTTCGATGTCTCTGTGAGGAAGGCCATATACTGATGGTCTTGTCACGGCTACACCAGTTAAAATAGAGTATCGAGGGAACGAAGCAGACGACGCACATCTTGGTCTGGGAAGGAAGCCCGCTGGGTAAACGAGGTATGGTTGACCGTTGAGTAGGAGCTATGAAAGGTGTATTAGCCGAGGGAAGGGTGTTGTTGTCATCGTGAAGGGGACCTTTTTGAGAAACAAGCTGAGCGTGAGGGGTTGTCCTGGACTAGCCATGGGGGTTGGGAGGACAAGGAGGTGGTTGTTTATATCCAGTATCGGCTGCATATCATTCTCCCACGTGTATGGCATTTGGCAATGTAAAATACTCAAGCATAATATATTCTATTAGTACAATAGCTCAGGTCCCAATCCCAGCAAGCACCTTGAATACCATATCCTGTCTCTCCCTGAACGCCTCCAATCCCGTCATCTTCAAGGCCAACTCCCCAATTCTGTTCGCAAACACCACCGCTCTCCCTTCAATACTCGTCCTTCCACCTCCATCTACACGTCTCCTCTCATACCCACACCCCTCAAGCAAAATACCCCTCACACGCTCCATCCTCGTCTCCTCCGGCACATCCTGACCCCTCTGTATACACTCCACTGCAGAACTATCATCCTCCTCTATCACCTCTTTCGCGTGTCGGCCAATCCCTATCAGCTCCAACATGAGTGGTTTCAGGGGCTCCGGACACTGTGAGAGCGAAAGCGGAGCACCGAGAACGCCTATAACGGATTGATTGGCCTGGTCAATGGCGTGCGTTGAGACAAAAAGGATGGCGAGAGAGACAGAGGCAAAGTATGCACGTGGAGGATCTGTTTGAAGGAGAGTGCGCAGGGAGGGAAATTCTTCGAGTACATCGCCCAGTGCCGCGTAGAGAGTTTCACGAATGAATTCAATAGCGGGGGAGGAGGGTGCGAGAATGCTCGGGGAGGGTGTTCGAGGATATTGACCACTGGAAGACGTCGGAGAGGGTGTCACAGACTGCGGCTGCGCAGGTTGTAGCGACGACGAAGGCACAGTAATCCCAGGTGGTGCTGTCGCTGTCGCCGGTGAAGTCGGTTCATAAACTGGTGGAGGCACAAACGATGCCTGCTTCTGACTCGGCCGCCCCGAATCCAACGCAGCTTGCAAATCCGCAGCATATCGATCCTGAAATGACCGTCTTTGGCTGATTTCCAATGCAACCGCACGCAGTTCAGCTGCTATTCTGTGCAAACTCTGGTCGGGGGGCGGAGGGCTGATCGCCGGGAGCCCACAGATGATACGTGCGAGGTCATGCTGGTGCTCAGGTATGAGTGCCTGAATCAAGGGGACCGTTTGCGCCCAGACACGAAGGAAGGATACGAATGCAGGTGGGCAGTTGGATTCGGACAAGTCTGTTGGAGCTGAGGAGGATTTGGGGGAGCGGGGGAGTGGGACTGACGGTGGGTCCGTCGTGCTCCTGAGGGCAGCAAAGTAGAGACAGAGCGCAGGTCCTACATAAACATGATAAATGTCGGACTGATCGAAAAGATGATGTGACAAGTACATACCTGTGATCATCAAGTCTCCCTCGGCACTACTCAGCACATCAGCATCCAATAAGCGCTCTATTTTAGCATGTGCCAACGACGACTTGAGGTAACTGTGAAATGCATCCTGGACGGTCTGTTCAGAGAGCATCTCGGTGATTGTAGTGAACGGGCTCAGATGCACTGATTAAATTCAGTGAATACTTGGGGCTGCTCCACGCGTGAGAACTGGTGGCTGTTGGTGAGGCACTGCCCCACGCAGCTGCTCTAATAATGAAATACAGCCACGACAGACAGATGGATGCTACACAGTATTCTCGAATAAACATGTGTTGGCTAGCAATCACCTCGTTCTGTGCTTACTGGGCATTCACCAACCCCCGCGGCCCTGGAGCAACCGGATTTGTTCTCCGAAATCTAGGTCAAGAGACCGTGAGGGACGGGAATCCTCCTAATACGCAATTGGAAGGCCGAAATGCCCTCTCCGAGTCCGCACTTCCGACTCTTTTGCTTGTTCCGGGATCCACCTGATGCCAAGAACCAAGCCATGTGCCCACACCATCAGAAGTATGTAGATCTTGGTCAATCCAGCCCTAGCCAACACTCGAAATCATTGCTGCAATAAACTACTCCACAACGCCGTCTCAAACCCTCCAATAACATACCCTACCTTCTCAATGCTTCAACCTTCCGGCCTCCGGACAAACTATTTGGTGGTCATCTTGGCGGGAAACCGAACAACACATTACAATCAGATCGTTCTATGTCCCATCAAAAAATGGAACTGAATGCATCGGCGTGCTTTTCCCAGTCTTGGCGCTTCTGCCGTGTCAAGCCACCGTAGGCGGCTGACCCTCCCTAATCCAGCACTCAAAAATGAGCATAAAAACGTTTGACTGTAAAAAAAGTGGCAGTTCCCCCGGTGATTTTGGCTTGTTGGCACTCGCCCTTTACAGCCGAGCACCAGTTCTCCTTCTTTCTTTGTTCCATTCAACGCGAATCCCTTCCACTCTTTTGTAATCCCTCGCTCTTTTTATCTCATCCACACACTCGTTTTACCGCACCCTCCTGTCGAAATCATAGACAAACAGGCACACATGTTGTTCTCCAGGATCTCTGTCGTTCTCGCTTCACTCGCCGTTAGCGTTTGCGCCGCTCCGCACAAGAGAGCTCCCGCTCAGGTCGTGACTTCATGCACTGTCCCTGGGACTGCTGCGTTGACTTTTGTGAGCCTCGGAGCCATTTCCTTTAATCAGCCATAGCCTAACATTCGTGTAGGATGACGGACCATATTCGTATATGTAAGCACCCAAATTATATCCCTCAATTGGTACGGAGAACGACGTTCGAACTTCGGAACACCCTAGCTACGATATTAGCAAGACCTTGCTCGCGAATAATGCTACCGGAACCTTTTTCTTCAGTAAGTATCTAATATACCGATTCATTACCACTTCCATACAACCCGGCTAACTTTTATGTGTAGATGGTGACAACTGTGCGTTCCACGTTTCCTATAAACGTGTTTGAAACTGTTATACTTGCCCATGTACAGATGGATGCATCTATGACGAAGATAATGCCAAGCGTGTCAAGTATGCCCTCAGCAAAGGCCACCAAATCGCTTCGCATACTTGGGCTCACAAGGATCTCACGACTCTGACTTGGGACCAAATCCATGATGAGATGTGGCGCGTTGAGGGTGAGATAATGTCCATGATATCGATATGCTTCGCTCACTCATATCATGGTATACAGAGGCGCTGGTCAAAATCACTGGTGTCTACCCCGCTTTCATGCGCCCTCGTAAGTGACAATGGTATCAATAGTACAACATCAGTTTTGAAGGAGTTTAATAGCTTATGGCTCATACAATGATCTGGTTCGTGACGCCTCTGGCATTCGTGGACAAGCTCTTGCCCTCTGGGACTTTGAGTACGTCTTTCTACCTACATCATTATCATCCATCTTGCCCACAAACTGGCGATCGCGGATAGTTCTGGTGACTCACTGGGCACCTCTGTCGCTGAACAGAAAGCTAGCATGGACGATCTCATTGCGCGTCACCCCGACACTGTCCTCTCCCTCGAACACGAACCCCTTGGTTCGTATCCTTCCTATCCACTTACATACCCATTGGCAAAACTAATTTTACCTCTTCCCCAGTTTCCACCATGTAAGTCCACAGCGAACCCGTCGTACAATCTCCAAAAGGGCATTTATCGATGTGGTTTCTTCCTAGGACCGATGTCGTTCCTTATTACATCCAGAAACTCCAAGCTGCGGGATACCGCCTAGTCACCCTGGCCGAATGCACAGGGCTGCCTGCGTACCAGTCAGTTGCTGATCCTCAAGAACGAGATGTAAGTTTTCCATATAATTGTTACTTGTCCCTTGTGGATTCGATGTTGACATGTGTTCTTTCTTTCAGTCGACCTGGCGCTGCTAATTGATACGGCGACGAATCATTTCGCGAGACAGAAAGCTGAAGAGAGCACGGAGCTGTACATGCGGACTTTCTTCGATATGGACGATTGTTGAATGGACGATTCGTAGTTTGTATGGACTTTAATCTACAATATGATTCCCGAATGCATAATGTTATTGTGTTGTCGTGCTTTTCGAGGCGTGCGGTATGTGAAAGGGGGATCCGGAGCCCGTATCTAATAAGCTTGAAGGACAATCCCTCGAGAGCTGAGAACGAAATTGCTAGCGAGGGGACCGGGATCGACGAGAGTTCGCAAGTTCCTATTCGTCACCTTTCCAGCCTTGAAATCCTGAGTCGTCCACCCCGCGAGTACTTATCATCCGGTCGCCAATCTGAAGCTCTCGGCTTGAACTGCCTTCTGCACTCCTTGTCCCATCTTCATTCCTTTCTACCTCCGCCTCCTCGCGCACTTCTAGAGCTTTCTTGTAGCCTCAGCCTCAGCATCCTTGCGTTTCTTAACCACGGCATGGATTACCAAATAGATTATTCTCACTCGTTGAGGCGTATTATCTACAAGGTTTACGTGAACCTATGGTCAACACTTTCAAGGTAGCTAAGTATTGATCAGCTCTATTGGACACACGCAGCAACAGCAAGGTCTTGTGCCGCGCCTGGCAGGTGCTTCGACGCTTCGATAGGAAGAGCACCCAGACACCCGAAAGTGTGACTAGCTTATAGCCTGCAGCTTGGAGCCTCATTATCGCAGCAGGAAGCATTTCTCGCCCTTCGTACGCACGGAATCGGTATATCAGCATCGTTTCCAAAGCTAACTGGAGCAGCCTCATTCGGAAGGGGCTAAAAGTGAGACCAGTAATGGTCGGAAGTCAGGTTGATAGCGACGTACCACGGACATCATGAGCAAGACTGATCATGCTATTATGCTTGGGGTTGACGAGATCGTCATAGTTCTTTTGCCATCTGCTAATGCTGGCACCAGCGGAATCTCCATGATTACAATCAGTGCGCTCATAAGGTCGAAATCAACATTAACGTTGTGCTCAAATTCCCAGATAACGACAGTCTGTTTCGCCTCAGGAACAACCTCAGTATTGTAGTTCCCTGATGCTGAACCAACTGAGGTGAGCATCTGACAGTGCGGTTCGCCAAAAACCTACGTGAACGCGTGAATGCCGCAGTGGCGTCAGTCATCTTCCTATGGTGCCTGTGATGGTGAAGCAATACACCTATCCGTACCCATACCCCTCTTCATCCATGCCTATTATCCGGGGGTTGTCGTGTACCGGTGAAGACCACTAGGTCTGGGGCAGCAAGCAGATAAAACACTTGAAGCTGACTTATCCCCTATAACGTTTCGTCAGATCCTCGTGTGCCTGTGCATGGGAAGCGACTTGCTGGTCTTGGTGGTGTAAAAACTTGACATGCTTGGGTTTCGTATCGTTGTAGATGCAGTCCCTTAGGGGAACGTGATGGGTAAATTGAGGCACCGATGTCGATGTAGACCTACAATTATTGCTATCCAATCGGTAACGTGACAAGGGAAAGTAGACATACGAGGGAAGAAGGTCCCTTTGCGTTCGCAGCTTTTGGAAACGAACTCGGCTGGTTTCTGGTATCCTCGGTATTGCAAGATAATTATCTGTTTGAACACGTAGCTAGAAGGTCCGCCATCGTGATAAGAGCTGGGAAACGAGGTGAAACAGAGTATAGGAAGACTCACGAACATAAAAACTGGAGTTTCTTCCTTCTTGCAGGTGCTAATAACCTGTGTGGGGGGAACTCTCTCCTCAACTTCTTCAATCTCTGTGGCGGCAGTCATTGCCAGGCCCAAGATCCTAGGGAACAAGACGATTGAAAGCCAGGTATAACGGGTCATCGTCCTCATCTGGTATCCGAAAGACACTGCAAAAAATCAGTGGTAAAAACGCCAGAAAATCAGAAGTCCTTGACGATGGGATTACGTAGTGCCGATTGGTGGGTCGAAAGGTATTGCAGGCATCTACATGGAAAAATACGTCTTTGATAACTGGCCTTGAAAACGTCACCGGCGAATACAGGTATGCTCGTTACCCCTGAGGCCCATGAGTCATCCGCCATTGGTACACTGTCAATGTGCTGATAACTGCCGCTTACCGACATCTGCAGTTTTCATTCCATTATCGGGAGACATGTACGCGGCGGAGGTCCGAGTATTCTTAGTGGTATGCGGGTTAGAGGACTTTGAACTCCGAAAAGAGCCCACCAGTCGTTGGTGCCACCCGGCGTGAGTTTGACTTTTTGCTATATGCCGTCAGGTCTGGACCGCTGGCGTGCCTTATTGCCTCTCGCATGGTACCGACAGGATCCTCTGATCCTCTGGTCGTGGACTTGACCTTCGCTTTCGTACAGCCTCAAGCAATCTCTTGGCGATGTTGTAATTCATAGATAGGCACAGGCGAATTGTGATACTGTAGGAAAGAGGCCCATTCCGGGGTTGCGATATAGAGTGCCCAACCCCTAAAGCGAGCCGAACGCGACTAGTTGACCCCTGGGATAAAGGCAAAGCTTCTTCTCTGGACCAGGGTCATGTCAAGGTTGGAATCTTAGGGCCGCGCACGCTTACATTAAACGCGTGGCCGTATGTTTCAGAGTTCAAAGCCGAGCTCGAACGCCCACCACGCGTTGCTGAGCAGTTCGCAATGCAAGGGTATTTATATGGGTGCTGGGCACCAACAATAGACCTCATCGATAACCCATCGCTAATGTTGGGAGCAAGCTTTGGCTTTTGAACAGTCAATATAGCTCCATATCTAGTTACTTCACGATCAACGAGACCCTCATCGGCTGACAAGCTTTCCATTTTGAGGATAAGCTCTGTGTAGAATTTGAGCCCCTCAGGGTAGGCCTTGATTGTTAATGGCCGATAGGTGTCAGTATGGTGGCAGGGCATAACAACGCCCGAATACGGACTGATTTTTTCTTTTTTTTTGTCAACCGTATGCATGTTCAGGCTAGCAACTTGTTAGAGACGCCAGAATGGGCGTTCACCGTTGTCCAACTCTCACTGCGCTTCAGCGGTGGATGTTCTTAGTTCTTCAAGTTGAGGACTGGTGAATTAACAGGTCTACGCCTTCGCTGAGACATTGCTTACAGGTTGAGCTTCACAGCACATAGTCAGTAATCTTAGGCACGAATGCAGGATCCAAAAAAAGAACGTAGATAGTTTCGTGTGTCTATCCATGCAACATCCATCACTCGTGAACTTGCTTCTTCTGAAGACAACAGTATAACGCACCCGTATTACCGTCATTGCACTAGGAGAAGTAATGACATTACCAAATATTGCTTGATTGAGTTACGAAATAGCACGCCAAGCGGTTGAATTCGTTGAGAAGGGAGAAATCAGAGTGGGTTCATGAGGATTCCCGAAGATGACTGTAATATTGCCAATTGACGGCTGGTTGGAGAGTGAGGTCCCATTTACTATCAAGGAATGCTTCTCTGCAACAGGGTTTACAAAGCTGAGCGAAGGGGAATGTAGAGCACTTCTAGGTGCAGGACCAGGCCCACCGCCTGGCCATTTTATGCAACAAAAGCACCGTTCTCAATGAAAACCCAAGCGGCATATGACTTGTAGAAGCCCTCGATGAGAAATAGGTTCAGTTGTCGTGGAGGCTAACTCCCCTAGCGTGACCTTGAGGAGCATACTCGCATTTCTACAAGTCGAATGACGAGGGTGATATCCAGGGTATTGACCAAAATTGTACTATGCACATGGTGGTGAGAATGAGCTACGTCCCTGGGACTGCCACCGTGCACCCGTTTGTATTAGCTAGTCTAGTACAATAAACGTCGATTTTTTTTTAAAAAAAATGAGCTACGTCTCGAAGTCGAGTTCAATTTTAGCTTGGCATTCGAGTGTGGTGCAAAGTTGTGGCTACCCGTGGTAGTGACAGAAGGTTGATAGTTGAAGTCGCAACAAATTAAAGGAGAGCGTGTATTGGTACATGAGATCGAACAGCGTGAATCCCATTAGATTGGGACCACAATGATGATGTGAGTAGCAACAGAAGTGTTCACAAGATCGCAGTAATGTGAACCCTAGCCTTCTCTTGACCTGAAACAGCCCTCAGAAAAGTGATAGCACTTCATCGAAACCATAAATCAGCATCGGAAGGAGATCGAGGGCCTCATACAGTAACAAGGAACTCATGTCCCAGAGTACGAGCGATGTTGCCCCCATTTGAACAAGGTGGACCAATAAATATACCCTGTGAGGTTTAAAAAGTCCGCAGTCAGCTCGAATCACCCGTTTTTCGATTTGAATGATATGTATGACGCACCGTACTCTCTGGGCTCAGTTTTCGCGAAACCTCTTGCAGATGTGCTCTACCCAGCCAAAACACGTCAGGGTAGGTATAAATCGAGTGGGTTTTTTCGCTCAAAACGCTAGCGCCTGCGCTGCCTTTAGGAGCAAGCAACTATGACTGAAAACTGCAAACAGAGATCACGTTATGTTGTGGATGCTTTAGGGGGCTCGGAATCTCGTCAGTCAGGCCAAAGGTTTTGAAGGGAGTGTTGATACGTGGGAGGGTGGGGAGTCGGCCGCCTAAGATTTTGTTCAACACAATGTTACAATCCGGAGAGGGTTGGAGGGGGCTGGCGGTGGAAAAGACTGGAAGCGCTATTGCTGCGACACCCGAAGAGGGATGAAGGGGCAAACCTAGAGAATGGCACCCGGTCGGTCTCTTGTACACACTGGAGACCACATTGAATTAGCGGTATAACCTGCTAACACTCACAAGAAAACTGGCGGCGCACCCAATGCCTCTGAAGTCGGCATCACGGAAAGCCGATAAATTGGACCTTTGCAGAACCGGAATTGCGGTCTTGATCCAGCTCACGGGCCGGTTCAGCTAGGTCAACATATTGGCAAGAAAATAAATCATAGGCGGAAAAGGATAGTCTTTGATATAAAGAAAATTTTATTTTCCTTGAAAGATTCAAGTATATTCCAGAACTATACCGGAGCGGCGACAGAGCATTTGCAGAGGTGATTGTGTCTCCGCATCAACCGGCTACTCAATCGCGAAATCGGAGTGCTCCGATTGGTTCCCCGGAACAACACGGATGGTCACATGACGACCTCCAGTACATCATTGAAAAACTTTTCGACAGCAACTCTGCACCACCACATCATCATCTTCTACACTTTCTTAACCTACCCTCTAATTCCTATTCCTCCTCTATAGACATGCCTTTCGCTCCTGGTGCGTTTCATTCTCACCCTGACCGCATTGCGGTTTCGAATGATTCGAACTGACGCGCTGCCATACATCCAGGTGACTCTGCTAAGGGTGCTGGCCTCTTCAAGACTCGTTGCGCTCAATGCCACACCCTCGCTGCCGGTGAGCCTAACAAGGTTGGACCCAACCTCCATGGGTGAGTTTCGCTCCGTCTCGCAAACACCTTAACACCCTCTGACGTGTCGTCTAGCATCTTTGGCCGCAAGTCCGGTCAGGCCGAGGGTTTCTCTTACACCGCTGCCAATGTGAACAAGGGTGTTACATGGAGTGAGGAGACTCTGTTTGAGTATCTCGAGAACCCCAAGAAGTATATCCCCGGGACAAAAATGGCCTTCGCCGGTTTGAAGAAGGAAAAGGATAGGAATGACCTCATCACCTACCTCAAAGAGGCTGTGAGTTTTCTTATTGTACTTGTTCTAGTTGTTCGATGTTGACGATTCCTGGCTGTGATAGACTGCTTGAGTTTCTTTTCCGGAGCATTCGCGGACAGGACAATCACCTTACATGCCATACTAATATATTTAATTGTTTTTGGGCCTGTGTCCCGGACACGTAGATGGTCCTCGTAGCGCTACACCGGACACCTGTCTGTACACTCCACTCCATGCACTAGACATTATTCATGATTTTGCGCATGATCGACAATATTCAGAAACACGCGAGTGAATTTGTCAATACCAATATGTGGGCAGTTGCATGACGTCACGAGCCTGTGCTCTCCCATTTGCTCATGGCTCACACTCAGGGTGGCGCTTCTCGGCTACATTACTTAGAAGACCCAAGTTAGAAGCAGTTTTGCGGAACAGCCAACCATACAGATGTAGAGCGAACATGTTTACAGTACAACTTTGGCAAGATTTTGGGGCTTCGTATGTGAAACTCAGAAAAAGGAATTCGGAGCCCGCAGCCGTGTCATTCGAATCCGAACCCCGAGCTACCGCGTCAAAGGCGGTGGGTGACGTTAGCCGTTATACCATACTCGACAGGTCGCCATCATTGTTCGCATTTTGACCTGGTTTCCCCTTTTTGGGTCGTTGCGAGGTCGTGTATGTTGTGACCATGAGGTGACACACTCCGAATGGCACGCAGTGGGAACTCATATAAAGGAATCCCTGGAGATGAAAATGAAAGCTTTGCTGATCTACCTGTATCGTCCAGCTGAATGGTGCTGGTTATCCGAACTACACCTGACACAACAATCCCTCGTGGAAGCTTGAGGAAAAAAAAACCGGGAACTTACTGTGCGACCAACATCGCTATGTTGAGAAACGATTGATCTTGCATGTTTTGCAATCACCACTCAGAGCTTGCTGGTGTGGGTAGCGACGAGATGACGGCAATGCTCGACGAAGACCCAATATCATCCTCTGCGCGCGCACTGCTGCTAACAACGGAGCACGGTTCAATGCCAACAGACAAGAAGAAAGGATGAGCACACTCCAGAAGGAGGTTCCTAGGCAGTCAAATGATATGATATATAAACTAGCATTCCTCTGCGGTGGCACACACAATCGCTATTATGTATTGCTCTGTGTAGTGTAAGCCAAAACTGAAGATATCTGGACTATGAATGTGCTGACCTTTGGTTTACCCTTCCCTTTAGGCTGGCGTTCGTAAGCGTTCGGTTCCGATCCGCTGTCGCAGGATTCATCATCCCCATCATGCCTCCGGGGCTTATGTCGATGGTGATGATAGTGTCTACGATGCTTGCGATTATGGTCATGATCATGGCCGCCTTCTCCACAAGCCGAATCAGAATCACTGTCCTCCGATGAGTCATCAGAGGACGACTCATCAAAGCGCCGTGGTTTATGGTATATGCAACAGACTACGTTCAAACATCAATCACCAATCACAAGTATAAAATGAGCCAGCAACGCACTTTTTGATTTTTTCTTTCCCATGTGCTCGTTGTCAACCACATCTTCATTCCAAGCAACTCTTGGTCCGGTGTGCCTTGCACCCCTCAATCTCAATACACGGACCGCTCCTTCACCCGAGTCTTGCTCCTGTTGATTGTCTTCCTTCGTCGGGTCAACGGTAACGGTGAGCGTTCTGGAACCATTTGCTGGCGAAGATGTGGAGCGCAATGCAGTTGATGTCGATCCAACGTTATACGACATAACGATGCGTCAATCGTGAACTCTTCAGTCGAGGGAATGCTCTAAGCCAGTGGATTATGAACTGGATATGATAGTCTAGCCAAGGAGAAAGGTGGAGGGAACGAATAAGCCAGGAAGAGCTATGACACAAGTTCCAGAGAAGGTGCTAGATCTCGTTGGCAGTGCAATCTCAACTGCTCACGTGACATCATGCTCTACGCCATTCGGAAATCCAGGTCCTTGATCTTCCTTAAAGCACCCATGCTCGAAATTACAATCCGACTCAAAATGGCGCCAAAATGGACCGGCTGGTACTGTCCGTTTACATGCTTATTTGCAGCAGTTGATAATTTATTCAGAAAAGCGCTGGTGTAATGACTCTGGTAACGAGCGAATATCACAATTATCGGATTATACAATGTTCAGAAACAATAGTAACTGTCATGTAATTCAACCTAAACGGTCAGTCTATGGCCCCACTTCCAGCCTTACACGGGACTATCACCCACAAAAGCACCATGTGCAGCTCCGAATGCAGCACAGACGGAAGCAGGGGATGTCAAAACATTCCAGTTGGAACCACCAACGACAACGGTGTGAGCGCCGAGGTCATAACCGGTGTGGCCAAAGTTATCGACGGAGAGGCTTCCATCGCTATGGCCGATGTTACCAAGGTAGCTAGCGATAGCATGGTCAAAGCCAACATGGTGATCAGAAACGCGATGCAAGTCATTACAAAAGAGTCCAATAGCGTGGAACTGGTCGAACGTGACGAAGTCTGAGTCTCGACCTCACAGACTTGCTCGAGGATGACTCTCTTTGCCATCTCTTCGAGGACGAGCAAGCGCTGTTGGATGACTTCGACAACTTGGGTACGGCGGACAAGGTGGGATGAGGTGTCGACAACATGCTTGAAGTGGACGGAACTATCGAAGTTGTCCACGCCATGGAAGTGGTCGAAGTTGTCTAAGGACTAGAGACCGCCCCAGGGGTTGAAGGAAGGGACACCGCCCCGAGCAGCTTTCAAAAAGATCAGGATCAGAGATAACCATGGAGGTCCAATGGCCTTACCGAGGTCCCTGCTCGTAGGTATTGGCTTGGCGGCGGAGCCAGCAACAAGGCCGGCGGCCAGAAGGAAAGTCGAAGCGAGCTTGGCGAACATGGTAGTAAAAGTTGTTTGGTTAGGATAATGTTGCGAGGCTTGGATCTACTTCCAAGTTATTTTCCACTCACCTAAAGAGCGGAGAGAACGAACTGCAACCTATCCAAAAAAAGGCACTTGGCCAATTAATGGAAGACGAAGCGAAGAATGAACGAAGGAGATGGTTTAGACAATAAGTTCTTATCGCTTTTTACACATGTCAAGCAGGTGAAGGACGGACCAATAACATGTTATCGATCATTCCCAGCACAGATATCTACCCGTCAAAGAAGTAGTGGTAATACTTCAGCGCTGATTCGGACGCTAAGTCTGACTTTGGTATAGTCGGAATAGTATGTTCGATATCAGCAGGTAGTGCCACTCATGGCTCGAAGTGGGCGTCCAAATCAATTCATGATGCCAAGCTCCTGTTAGTCCTCCCCCACTGGCTTTTCTGATAATTTCCCAATTGGTGGCAGCGGTGGCGGGCAGTGGGCATCTCGACCTTATGAGAAAGGATAATACTTTCCTCTTGATACACCTGATTGGTATCAGTCCAAGTCGTCTCTTCTCAATAAAATGCCCAGCTTTTCCCGGCCCTGGATGAGAACTCTGATAATAGGCGAACTCCTGCGTTTTGAAGCGACTTGGCCATTATACTATTTTAGCTCATAAATGTTTTTTCGGGAGAACCGTGTATCTGTATTTTGCAAGGTTGCTTTTACCTGATCTACTAGGATGCAGCTGCTATCTGAGCAACCAAGTCAATCAAAACTCCCAACAAAGACACTGGCAGACCCAACATCAGTAGAAACGAGCAATATGTCCTGGCTGGGTGGGACAAGAGCTGTGATAAAGGGCCATAATTTGGGGCACGACACTCAGGCTTCGGCTTCCGTTTCAGAATTTCATATCTTCTGTCCCGAAGTCGATCCTAACCTCCTTTGAGCAGAAAATCGAGTGCAAGAGAGACAGCTCATAGTTCTCCAATGTGCTACGCCATTCAATAACCTCGACACTGGCGACCTTTGAAAGGATTGGACAGCAGTCTTTGATTTACTGGGGGGAGGAGGTTCTTATGTTAATTCTATAGACTGGATGAAATCATCTTTCGAGTTCGGTTTGAAAGAAGCACTACCATCGTTGGGCCCTGAGCTTTGAAGTTAGACCTTTGCCTCCTTCCCAACAGAAATGGAGAATACGCAGGTCCAGAATTTAGCTCTCAAGGCCAAGTTCAGACTCAAGGACAGGAAACTGGAAGGGGAATAGATATGCTGGACGATGTTGAAAAACAGCTTGAGAGAGACAAGGTGTTGTTCCCGCATTTCACCCGAAAATCTTGCAATGGAAGCCTGAAGAAAGGAACGGCACGAAGGAGTTGTTTCGTGACCCAAGTTGGCTAAACTCGTCTTGGCAAGCTTAACCGTTTAGAAGATACCTTCGTGCTCTGTCCCCCATTTGTCGGTACCGGTACACGAGGCCTCAGGTGTTGGCCAAGGCCGAGGCTAACGCATAGGTGCTCCCTTGTATACGTACGCTTTGACGAGTTTTGTGCGATCATTGCGGTAAGTATGAGCATTGCCCTCGGCCATCAAGATGTAGCTGAGATGCGACAAAGCATGCTGCATCACACGTACAATTTGTATATCATTGTCTGCGTTGTTGCCTTATGTCGCGACAACGCAATGCCGGAATGTGGTCCATGCAGGCCGCTAATCTGAGCAACAGGTGCTCCATTTAGTGATGGTTTAACTAGCCCCCGCGAAGTCGCCGACTCAACCTGACAGGGTCGAGGGCCATTGTCTTCTCCGAACTTGACCAACCAGATGTGTGTAAATCAAAGAGGCCCTAACGTCGGGATGTGCCATCGTAGCCGCCATACCTTACAAAGAAGTATCATTTGTCGTCCGGGAAAGAAGAATCAAGCCGCCGGTTAGAGCACGCTTGTTTTGATGCACATAATGACCCTTTTGATAAGAATTTACCAAAGGGAGGTGGATTCAGGATCGGGACAAGAGAATATTCGGGGCAAGTTGTCAGGCCAGAGGTAGCTGAAAAGCGACCGAGCAGCGAAGCCAGTTTCTCAATGTCATCTCTTCACTGCCCCAATAGTCCGAGTTAAAGATGAGCTTTGAAATTGTGGGTCCAGGACCAGTATGAAGGTCAACCCTCTTCACCGTCAAAGAATAACAAAGAATTAACGATGGTTGAGGGTCCACAGCCCAGAGTTCGACTGGGGTCGACTGAAGAAATGTCAAAGAGCGTTCACCATCAGCGCTCTCATTTTTGTCGAGGAGAAGAGTACTGCCGGATTTGACGAATCCATCCGGGATATCCACATTTCGGCAGGCTACCACGTCCGCGAGCCGACGACAAAGTCGCTTCTTGCTCTGCACGCCCTTCGCGTAATCCCCTAATGGCCATGAAAGACTTGGACGCACCTTTGGAACAAGGACGGGTCAGCCTAGGTGAGGGCACATTGAAGCTACCAGCCTTGGAGAGATTTGTATCGTCCTTGAAGCTTTGTCACCAATTGCGCACATATGGTATAGTCGTTATTTTGGTGTAATTATATCTTGGCGGATTTCGCCATTCCCGATGGTAGGCTATGTCGACAGCTGTGATAGTAGTGATCGGTTTGCAAGCATCAGCAGTCTCCTCTAATGGCATTAGTCCATCGAGGTCAATCGTAAGGGGGTTGGGCGTAATGCATGTGATGATCAGGGTCGAAACTTTGGAAGAGGAGATTTGAGCGGCCCTGGAAGCAGAATCTCCGCGGGGATCTCAGATATTCCAGAGGTTTTTGGCGCTTAGCATGAGTAGCCCATACAGTGGAACGCAACGTAGGCGGATCCACCACTCCAAGTACGTGGCAAGGAGCTGAAATTAGAAAAGCAGATGCAGATGCCAAGTATTGCCCATTGTAATTGCTATAGAAGTACACTGGTTGCGTATGCTGAGAATAAAAATAATAATACAAAGTTGTCAAACCAGGCATGAAACAGATGGAACGAACGGAGCAAGGGTGAGAGCATCTTTCATCGTAAACGAATAATATGGATCAAAATGCTCGAATGGAATGTTGAGAGTCAAAGGGGTCTTATGTGGACATTTTAACGTGAGGGTATAGTGGAGGTCGGGTGTGGACGATCAAGGTCGCGAAGGGGGTATCAGGTAGATGCAATTGTGATGAAATGGTGTGGATACGTTTAGATGAAGGACGTATTCACCCGTAATAGACCCTAAGAAAGAGAGAATCAACTCTTGCCCGAGATTTGATCACGAAAAGAACGTACCCTCTGGATGTTGTTGATATGGGCTTGAAGTCTTTCCGACCCTCGCTCACGAAATGTCTCAGAACAGTCTCCCAATCATCCCTGGTGTCCCAGGTAATCTTGCTCGGTGGGTCTACTTCCACCGGCACAACTTGGCTAACGCTACCGCATTGCAAAATGACAACCAGGGTGCCAATACCACCGTTCGCCCGGCACCTCTCCTCACGACGTTGAATATCGGCCATGACTAGCGGATCCCGAATGTATTGGCGTGGAACAATATGTGTTGATGTGACACAAAAGCTGTGCTCCATTGTTAGGCACTCTCTGCATGAGAAGGGAATGGAGGTAGGGGCTCACCGACGATGAGACTCCGGGTGATTTTGATAGTCGAGCTCAATAAGGAGTGCGCTTTGTCTGACATTGGCAGGAATGCGCTTCAGCCGGAGGGCCTGGAATCCCGCCCAACCGAGCAGAGCGCTATGTGCAGAAGTGAAATTACGGAGGTTCTTGGCGAGATTCTCGTCTCCGAAGGAGGAGAGGGCCTGTTGCTTTGCGCCTGCCAATTGGGCTGCTGTATGCTGGCAGATAGTGCGGTGGGATGGCCAGTGGATTTTCTGGCAGTCTGGTGACTGAAATCAACAGATTAGATGATGTGAAGTGAAAGCAACGAGGATGGTACTCACGCAATACTGAGTCGTCATCTAATGTCAAGGTGAGATGAATGATGTGTGATGCATGATAAGAAGTACGTACGCAACCACCACATAGTCTGAATCGTACAGTAGGCGTTTCCACAGCACCGCACTGGTCGCAGATACGGTAGCCACGCTGCCGATGTTGGTGAAGGGGAGTGGTGTGATAGTTTGCGGCAGCGGGCTGAGCGTAGTAAGTGGTGGCCATTGTTGGAGGGAGACCTGGGCTTGGGTTGGGCTGTGCCATTATTGTGAAGATGTAATATATATCCGTGTCATTTGGAGAGAGAGTCGGGAGAACGTGACGAAGCGAACAAAAATGGAGGAGGGAAGGACTGGAGCTTTTTGTCTCGAAACCCCTTTCTTTTTGTTGCAGCTTTCGATCACGGGACTCGGGCAACAAAAGAATGGGTCTCGTAGTCCTCTTTCGGGCGACCCAACAATTAACTCCATCACGAACTCATCCGCTCACACAAAAGCCCGTGGGAGCGCTATCTCCGCAAGGCCCGGCGCTTACCCTTCGCTTACCCTAATGATCATCCCTCCTAAATGTTATCCTACCTTTTCGACCTTTCCACCATCTCGATGATTTCGTTGCCCACTTCTCTCGCTTTTGTTTTGTCCCATCGGTAAATGAAATACCCCCGAGTCATATAGGGGCGCATCAGGCTTTAAGCTATAGCCACCTTAAAGACATCGATTGCGAGCTTCTGTATTGTCTGCCGAACTAAGCGGCAAGCTGTTAAAATGCGCATGAAATGCCAAAGGGCATGAGATGGTCGAGTCATTTTTACGTCTGCAGGCCGCTTCTCACCGGAAGCTTTCCCTCTTTGTACAGTTCTACCGCTTTATCACTCGTTCCAGCGCACGGGTCCCGAGTGTCGAAGCACATCGCAAAAGGTAGCGGTTTCTCGAAGAGCAAGGAGGTTTAGCGGCCTTTAGAATTTGATACATCACGGGAGTCCAGCTGATTATGTCAGCTGCTCCAAGTCACTCAATACATTTTTCGTGTTGCACTGCCACATCGGAAATGAAGTCTCCGGGATTACTGATCATGATAGATGGTATCCGAAATATGTAATCAATGTGTGCCACCAAAAAATAGTAATCACTGTCTTACTTTTTCCTTGCGTGAAGACATCCTCTACAACAATGGATTTCACTAACCTCCCTTCAAATCACTTCCTCGCACAACCTCGGCCAGATCCACTTCTATCACAATTAGCTGGTCTCGTCGATACAACTACACTCGCTGCACATGATTTCGATGTCGATAATCGCACCGGTTTCATGCCGCCTCAGCCGCCTCTCGAGCGGCTGCCCCCAACATGGGAGATCTGGGAATCTATCCTAGATGCTGCAGTTTCACAAAGGCTGCAATTAGCAGAACGAGTCGAGGAGATGGAATTACAACGGAGGGCGACGGAGACAAGTAAGTCCAGACACTGGCGACACGGTGTTACGAAGGTGTGTCATAGATGTGTGTTCAGTTGTATCAATACTCACTCTAACAATTCTCGCCTTAGATGCCAGTCCTTTCAATTGAGGAGCTCAAGCGCTCAGAACGGGCGCTTCGACGGGCGCATCACGTTTTGTCTTGGATTCTCCACTTTTACGTTCAAACCATCCCTTCGACAGAGCCCCTCGTGATACCACGGCCTCTCACTATCCCGTTACTCCAAGTTTCCAGTCAACTCAAACTTCCCCCTGTCATTACCTATTCTGACGATGTTCTCTACAACTGGGCTCACAAAGAGTCACGCGACGAAAGTTCAGAACACGATGCGCTTCCGAAAATTGACAACCTCCGGTGCCAGACCACGTTCACAGGCACCACTGATGAAGAAGAGTTCTATCTGACGTCTGCGCGTATTGAGCTTCGAGGAACCGAAGCACTGGAGCTTATGCGTCTCACCATGGATGAAGCTTTCGTCGGTGACGACATTGCTATTCGCCGGATCACAGGATACCTAGAACGCATGGCGGTGGTTATACAACAACTTCGCGAACTCCTGTTGAAGGTAAAGGAGGGGGTTGATCCAGAGGTATTTTACAACGAAATTCGACCTTGGTTTAGGGGTGCAGATGGGGATCCTTGGGACCGGTCATGGGTCTTCGAGGGCAGAGATGAGGTTGAGGGCTGGACCGACGTGCAGGAGGTTTCCGGTGCAAGCGCTGGCCAGAGTTCTCTGATACAAGCTCTAGACATCTTTCTCGGTGTCGATGCAGAAGCTGCTCAGACATCATTCCCCTCGCACCCGTCAGGGAAGTCATTCCAAGAACGCATGCGCACTTACATGCCGCGTCACCATCGAGCTTTCCTTAATCACCTCCAATCCAATCCACGTCCACTCCGTGCGCTCGTTCAAAGGGAGGGACCCGATTCTCCCATTTTAGAAGCCTACAACTCTGCCCTCAAGGCACTCAAGGAGTTTAGGGATGCGCACATGATTGTTGTGACACTGTATATTATTGGACCTGCGAGAAGAGCCGGGAAGAGAGCCACATCTGCCGCTGTCAATGGCGAAATGGTATCGTCGCCAGCGCTAGACAAAGATAGCACATCGGAGAATAGGAAGGGAGAACAAGAGAGGCTTCGGGAAGAGAGGATGATAGAGAAGGCTTTTAGTGAGGGCGATGGAGGGGAAGAGTTGAGGGGCACTGGTGGCACTGGTTTGGTCAAATTCTTGAAGGGCGTCAGAGACCAGACAGCTGATGCATATCTGACATAGTAGATGCCGAGCCTCTTTCTTGCTCTTTATTTTGGTGGTTATCATTCCCCTAGAGTCGTATACCACATGGAGAGTGTACTTTCAAATCTAATTTTGTAGATCATTCTAGCACACCACTGATGTTAATCCAACCTTCACTAGAATATGTTATGGATTTATTTTCACCCGTCCGCTGGGGTGTCCGTTATCGGCCATTCGATTTAGAGATGCTCTAGTGATTGTACTTGAACACTAACGCACAAAACTGAGATCACCATCACTATGCGTCAGTTATCTTTGTCACTAACAGTAACAGGCTCAAATAACATTACCTTGCGGTTTTTCCATGGCTCAATAAATACAGTGCAGTGCTATAAAGCATTAATTGAGAGTCTTATGACATTTAAACACTAGTCGAACCAATGGAGAAGAAAATACACGGATGCACCTGCACATCCTTGAGAGTTGAGACAGTGAAGAAATAAGTGGCCCCCTCTGGAGATAAAGTCATGTGCAAATAAGGTGACGAAATGGTGCCTGAAATTATGACAGTTCAACAGCACCAACAGCGAGGGTCAGAGTTGGTTATGATCTTAATATCGCGTCGAGTCAGTGTAGCCTCCCACATGACTCGTTCTCTTGCAAGGCGATATTCATTTGAGCTGTAATGCTTCTGCTTGCTAAGCGCTAACTTCTTGGCATTGATGGTAGGTGAGATGATACTGCGCAAGAAAGCACCTCAATGGGGATAACCACAAGAGTTATAAAACCGTCGTTCTACGCTTCTGGTGATCACAAAGAGATGGATTCTGCAGGCCTTTCGTCGAGCTTGTTGGGCAAGAGCCCTGACGGTGAGTTTGGTGTGGACAAAAGAACTGGCTTCGTACCTCCGCTACCGCCTCTTACAAGGCTTCCCGCGACTTGGAGAGTATGGGAGGCCAACTTAGATGCTGCAATTTCTGCGAAATTACAATTGGCTGACGTGGTCGTAAACTTGGTTGACGTCAACGAAGGAAAAACAGAAGAATTTAAATCCAAGGAGTGGAGGGACAGTATTTTAAAGGTGCGTCTTGTAGCTCTTTCTGCCGGACATTGCTATGACAGACTATGACCACCCCATTATCAGATGCCCCTCCTCCCAATCGACGATCTCAAGTCCTCCGAACCAGCTCTCCGACGGGCTCACCACGTCCTATCCTATCTCCTTCATTTCTACGCACACACCATTCCGCCATCGGAACCCATCCTGATCCCCCAATCGCTCACCGTTCCATTGTTCCGAGTCTCTTCTTTGCTTCGGCATCCGCCAATCCTCACCTATTCCGATCTCTCATTGTACAACTGGGCTCATAGAGAGCCCCGTGAGGGCGATACCCTGCCGACGATCGACAACCTCCGATGCCAGACTACATTCTCAGGCACGACTGACGAAGCCGAGTTTCATCTTGCTTCCACTCGCATTGAGCTTCGTGGTGGTGAGGCTCTAGAGTTGATGAGGTTAATTGTGCATGAGGCTTCGACCGGTAACGTTAACAACGTCAATCGAATCGCGGAGAAGCTCGAACGCGTGGCTATGGTCATTCAGGAGCTCCGCGAAATCTTGTTGAATGTGAAGAAGGGGGTCGATCCTGAGGTATTTTATAACGAGATTCGGCCCTGGCTCGCAGGGTCCGGTGGTGATCCCTGGAGCCGTTCATGGATTTTTGAGGGTAAAGATGAGGTTGAGAGTTGGACGGAGATGTCCGAGGTTTCTGGTGCTACTGCCGGCCAGAGTTCTCTCATGCAAGCTCTCGACGCCTATCTCGGCATAGAACCAGAGGGTGACCACTCGACATCTTCACTACCACCCGGAAAGAAGTTGTTCCAGGAACACATGCGCTCTTACATGCCCCGTCAACACCGAGACTTCCTGGAGTACATACGAGGGAACTCGCGCTCCCTTCGCACGCTAGTCCAGAAGATATCCGAGAAGAAAGGTATTGAGTCTCCGATCGTTGGGGCATATAATTCTGCTGTCAAGGCTATGAAGGAGTTTAGAGATGCACATATGGTCATCGTGACCCTGTATGTCATTGGACCCGCGAGACGTGCTGGGAAGAGAGGCGCCGCTGGGGACAATTTCTCATCTGCGTCGCATGGTTACGGAAATAGATCGTCGAAGGAAAAAGGAACTGACGCGATTCTGATGGGACAGGCTTTTTGTGAGAATGATGGAGATGGAAGTGGTGGGAAGGAGTCCCTGAAGGGGACTGGGGGCACTGATCTTGTTCGGCTTCTGAAAGGTGTTAGAGACCAAACGGCTCGCGCTTACATCCAGGATACGAGCAAACGAGCTTAATTATCTTTCGTCGCTATTCACTTGTTTTTGCAGTCCGTAGGAGCGTGACACTGTCGAAATCCTCGTTTTCCGATGCATAAGGACTTTAGTGTTGGGATCTAACATTAGTACAAATGCGGTTATTGACCCACAGAAATATAGGACAGGGAACATCCTTGCCGCAATTGCGTCATACATTTGGACTTGCAAATGAGGCGAAAAGACAAGAGGAGGTACACCTGTACTCAACATTGTGCGTCCTTACTCGTAAGTTCTCATTCATGGCGGCCGTGTGCTCTGCTCGATTATCTGGGCAATGTTTGATCCGAGCCTCCACGTGATCCCTTTTGCGCCCCTGCCCGAAGCCCACTCCAATTGAACAGATCGTCCCTCCTGAGCCAGTTAAACTCTGTGATGTCTATAAGTCGGGATCGAAGAAAGTGTCGCCATGAAGTATTCTCAACATATGCCCCGTATAACTTGACCCACTCTCGGGCTGTGGATCTTAATTACCAACCGTCAATCAACGTCCGAAATCCTTCGGGGAACCCGTGTCCGAGGCTAAATCTCTCCAAGACCACTGCCATCCCAGGAATTGGGCTGTGCTACACAGTGTGAAGGAGATGCGTCATATCCTTCCCCCAGGTATTTTTCATGCGTAACGCTTACGCACCGAATTCAAGGAGAGGCTCATCGACTGACGTATGATCTCGTTCAACCACGTCCTTTTCGATTGGTAACTCAATCGTAATGAGAATTTGACTTATGGGTCATCATTATCGTCTATTAGCAGCTGCCCTCACCACCGGTTCTTATTCCAATTTTGAAACAACCCCCGTTGTCACCTAACAGGGCAACATACGCATCTATTACCACATAGCTCAATTTCACGGATAAGACCCGAAGGACATCACACCACATACAATATTCGGTCGCGCACGCGGAATTTTGGCATTGGCACCTCGGGAAATTGTTTCTTCTCTTAAGTAGGCTTTATCGAGGGGCATCTTCAAGCCGTAGAATCGCAGCCCAACACAGGTCTCTCCCGCACTATTGCCCATCTACCACTCGCCACCTACACTCCTTATGTCCCGCGACACCACCAAAATCCCCCCTGACCCTTCCTTTGCACCCACTGGGACTCGCTCTGCACCTTCTAACCCACCAGTCGCAGACGATTCCGCCTCAACCGCATCCCCATTTCTTGGTTTAAAGGGCGACGCGCCTGTCTTTGATGTCGACTCCCGCACCGGCTTCATGGCACCTCAACCTCCCTTGACACGTCTCCCAGCTGAATGGGAGCTTTGGGAGTCAATGTTAGATGATGCCGTCGCCGCGAAGCTTCAAGTTGGTGACAAGGTTGGTATCACGGAAGAAGAGATAGCTACATCGGAACGATGGAGGATGCGCATACGAGAGGTAAGTTCGCTGTTTCAGTTTGCTCCAACTACCCCCCCTTTTCGTTACCCCTCCATCCCAGTGGACCCGGTGTGCTTGACATTGGTACTGAGATCCGGCGGTTCCTAGCCATCGCTTGTCTATTTTTGTTCTTATTTTTCCTTTGATGGAGACCCTGTGCTGACGCATTGCGGCCGTTTCTAGATGCCTATACTCTCCACGACGGATCTGAGGACACCGGTACTCCTCAGGCGTGCTCACCTTGTGCTGGCTTTCCTCCAACATTTCTACGTTCAATCGCTACCCCCACATGATTCTCCAAGAGCTATTCCGCGATCCATTGCACTCCCAATGCTCCGTGTCGCCCAAACCCTCGACATACCGCCCCTGCTTACTTTTTCCGACACAGTGCTGTACAACTGGCATATTGATCGCACGCGTCATGCTCCGAAAGAAAAAGACGACGGGCACCCGACACCCGAGAACGTGCGGACCCACACAATGTTCACAAATACGGTTGACGAGGAAGAGTTCTATCTTTGCTCGGCACGCATTGAATTGAGGGGTGTGGAAGCATTGGAACTGATGCGAATGACAATGGACGAGATGTTTGTTGGTGACGCTATTGCCGTTCGTCGGATATCCGCTTACCTCAAGCGCATGGCTGCTGTTATCGAAGATCTACGTGCCCTTCTGTTGGATGTCCAGAAACTCTGCCGTCCTGACGTATACTATAACGTCGTACGTCCCTGGTTTAGAGGAGAGGACTCCGACACCCAGAAGCGGAAATGGGTATTTGAAGGTGTGGAAGAAGATCCAACGCTACGACAACCGACAGAACTCTCCGGTCCCAGTGCTGGTCAGAGCTCTTTGGTCCATGTTCTTGACATCTTTCTAGGTGTCGACCACCAGGCTTCCGCAACTCCCAACCGACCTTCCTTCATGTCAAGGATGCAGACCTACATGCCACGAAACCACCGACTATTCTTGAATCATCTTGCTGCGAATCCGCGGCCGTTACGAGCGTTTGTGCTAGGGAGCAAGGATGAAGAGATGATAGACGCATATAATGAGGCTGTGACTGCCTTGAAACATTTCAGGGATGCTCATATGATCATTACCACACTGTACGTGATTGGACCAGCGAGGAGGGCTGCTAGGGCCGCGACCCAGAAGAAAGATGGTTTTGCTGACGCCAGGGCCCCCGTTTTGACTACATCAACTGATGCCCCTTTGAAAGGGACTGGCGGAACAAACCTAGTCAGATTTCTTAAAGAGACGAGGACGCGTACTACTGAGGCCGTTATCACGAAGTAGATTTTGGTTTTCCATGACAGTTAGGATACTTATTTAATGATGTCGTTTTTCGTTAACTATCGTTTAGCATCCTGAAGTTTATTCTTGAATTTGATGCCTCTGTTCCTGGCTCGATGCCACAGCAAACAGCTCCGCAAGCCACTGTCAAGGTCTCCTTTTAAGGTCGCCTCGTCCAGTTATAAATACAAGGCGGCTCCACCCGTCCGTGGGCTGATTGTTGATCAGTTCGATGTGCTTTTGGCGAACTTCTTGCGGGACTGATGCACGAAGAGGCAGCAACACCACTTAATAACTGTCCAGGCTTTTGATTGTTCAGGCTCAGCCTGTGATTAATTGCCAAGCCAGCTTAGAATTTAATCACCGTTGTGCGCATGGAGGTGCTCTAACTCTCCGCATCTAGGCGCCTTAATCCAAAACATGACGTGGGGAAGCAGACAGGAACAGCCGTCGTCCCACCTCCTGTCGGAACGAGAGAACGAATCTCAGGCACTCCTGACGTCAGACCTACCATTCCCCATCCCATCTCGGATAAAACACAGGCACGGCTCATCCTACACGTTCAAGCATGAAGCTCTCTTCTACATCCTTGCTTTTTCCTATTCTTGTTACTACCTGCGCTGCCGCTCTGCAAGCAGCAGGGAATGTCCAAATTCCTGTCGGACTTGACGTGAATGCATTTGGGAAGGACATCTTCAACGGCGTTGTTTTGACGCAAGGCCGCGACGTGACCACTCCCACTGGAGGTACGCACAAGTGCGACGGAACAAATAACGGTGCACATCGGGAGCCTGGTGCGACGCCCACAAGCGCCCTTGCCGATGCAGCCGACAGAGCAGGGTTCACATTTGATGGGTGAGTGTGAAGTTGCCACGCAATGCGTAGATGTCATCTGAAGCACACCTTCCTCTAGACAATGGTTTGACCAATTTGAGGATTTCCTTATTACTGAAATTGGAGGAATTTCCTGTGATTGGTTAATTAAACGAAATGGGGGACTTATCAATGTGGGAGGTTGTCAGGAGGAGCTCGAGAAGCTGGACAAAGTTTCGTTTACTTGTACCTAAGTAGAAATCGTTGTCTTCAAGATGGAGGTCCCTCGAGTCGTGGGACTGAATGTATCCGTGACCTTGATGTCTGAACTCTCGTGTGAGGCCCTTCCACCCAAGACCAATCAGAATCGGTAGCCACTTTAGAGGGTGCCAAGGTTTCATAAAGGATTTCAAGTCATTATATAACTGGAGATACCACATGTAATTTGCAGCAGAAATGGAATCCGCACACTAATTGGCCGGGATGACCAACTCAGAGTGATCGAAAACAATAACGGATGCAAATTTCAATTTGATATTGTTTTGAACAACCTGGATCCCTTATTACTTTTGAGTCGGGCTTCTGAACTGGTTATCTGCCTCGATTAATGCTCAGATTCTACTTCTGCGATAAGATATTTGTGACATCCTGGGTCATGTAATGACTTCAAATCCTATAAAAAAAACCTCTGGCATCCTATATACTGGCTCACGATTCTGATTGGCCTCTGGTGAAGATACCGGGATGGTTGAGCTAATGGATATGCGAATACCTCATGAAAGCCGGGAGGAGATGCACCTCCAATTAGCTTTATGCTGATTGCGCTGGTAAGGCAAGATGGCCGAGCGGTTAAGGCGTGTGACTCAAGCGTAGCTTGCCTGCGGTCGCGGGTTTCTCATCTCCGTATGGAGGCGTGGGTTCGAGTCCCACTCTTGTCAACTTTTTTCACTCATCCAATTATAACGACGTATCACAAAAACCACATTGTACCCTGCTCAGTAATCTTCTTTTACTACGGCGCTTGATTATCATGATTGAGTTCACCGCCAAGATCATGATTATTTTAGCGCTTCGTTTACTCGGGGATAGAGTCAGCCAATGGTCGGTTTGGTGAATTTCTGCGTGCCCCATCCTGCCAAGGCAAGAGTCAGTGAGTCCTTTGTTGTCCCTCCCTCCAACCAAGGAGACAATTTTTATAATGTATCAAGCACCATCCTAACTTACGCCCTGCTGTGCATGTATGTCGGGGATGCGTTGTCACGTCAGTCAAAATACCTCCTGTGAGAACCGGTGCTGTCAATCAATCCCGACATCACTAGGACCAGGTGGTCCATCCTTGATTTCGGGTGGAATTATCCTGACACCCTAGCGCTAGCTCTGAGCGGCCATATAACGGAGCTTTAACTTCAAACCTCCCCACTACGCCATTCATTTTCACACGGGATGCAGGTCGTTAATGCTGGGACGACCTATGGCGCGATTCTTGTCGGGGCATTCCTCGCTTTCGGGTAAGCACTACCGGACCGCCGACTTCAAAGCGCTCAAAGGAAGTCCATTACAGATTGAGCGGGGCCATCTCACTACAGTGTATCGTCTACTTCAAGATGTATCCTCGTGATGGAATGCGGATGAAGACTCTGGTGGGTCGTTATTATGTGGGCATTAGCGAGGCTCTTATATTCTATCATTGGTTACAAGGTCTCCGCAGTCTGGTACGTGCTGGACTGTATATCACACTTCTGGTCGACACTATCGACTGACCTCCCGTTCAGGTTTCTCGATGCCTTACATTCAACATTCATTTGTGCCTCTCTTCTCATCTATTTCGTCACATTCTTCGGACAGAAGGAAAAAATTGATTACATTCCTTGGTGAGCATCAGCGAAGCTATTCGAGCCCTCACAGTCAGATCATGGGTTGTACGCGCGTCAGGTCCATCGCAGTATGTCATTTAAAGCAGGGGAGTTCCATAAGGCTGATGCTTTCTCTTCTAAGTTTACGGTCGTTGTCACTGTGGGTATCTTCCGCCTGGAACTTGGGATGAGTTTGGCTGACAGGACCATAAAAGGCTATACAGACATTCCTTGTACATTGGTAGGCCTTTGCCCGTTATTACAAACATTTAGCCGATTTCCTCCAGTTTCTTCGCCCAGAAAATACTCAAAGGTTAGAGGTCCCGAGATATCTACGATACGTCCTCCTTATAGGCAATAGCAAGCGAACGGAATTGGTTTATTACTGGTCCTATAGTGAGTTATATTTCTTTAGTTAAAGTTCAGTTGATGTAGCCACTTATCACGCTCGCAAGGTGGTATTGGCATTGGGAAGGCTCCGTAAGTTCTGTCACCCCAGCCTTGAGTTCTCACATGAAGTCCGGGTACCTTGCAGTTGCAGCGTCAGGTATGTGGATATCTGATCTTCTAGATTCTAAAGTTGACAAAGCAGGAACAGTTTCTACTTTTGAGATGTTAGCCTTTGCTTACTCTGTGATACTTCGACATCTAATCCCCCAGGTCAGGGTTCGACTTCATCAGTTTTCTGCCTTTATTCAAAAGTATCCTGGGGTCAGTATCTACTCTTCTTCCGGCGTCGTACATACGCATGTTTGAATATAGTGGGTCTTCACGACAGGCTTATCTTTATCATCGGGCGTCGATATAATCATCACGGGATGGCTCTGTTACTACCTTCGGGCTATTCGAACAAGAATAGCACCTGGCTCAACCCTGTACGCGTGCCTTCCTTTTGGTGCGTCCTGTTAACTAACGCGGTGAGAACAGCATGATTCGCTTGGTTGACCTGATAACGATCTACACACTCGAGAATGGTGCATTGACATGGTAAGCGATCCCCAATCCTGCTTGAAGCAAATAGTAACGGGGCCCTTCTAGTTTCATCACAACGTCTTCTCTCGTATGCGTAAGCGATATTCAAGATGTCAGAGTGTATCGTACGGTGACTCAGAATCTCAACACCTAGTGGTTGACTATGCCCAAGAACCTGATATTTTTTGGGTTGCATTTCGTGATCGGCAAACGTAAGTCTGAGCGGTTGCATTCGTTTGTTATAATCCGCTTCTTACACGCCCTTAGTTTATGCGAATTCACTACTTGCATCACTCAATGTTCGCCAAGAACTGCAGGAGATAAAATGGAAGTCAGAAAACCATAGTCATTCATCAAACCGGCATCGACTGGAACAGACGGATTCGTCGATGTACTCTCAATCTTTCTCGAGATCATCAGATTTATGCGTGAGCACAATATATTTCATGCAATACACAAGTGCCATCCATCTCATGGGATATTTTCAGGAAATGGACGACCTAACACCTCCGAGAGCGCGGAGCCTGAGGGTAGGTTCACTTCTTACCATATCTCTCCAACCTGGTTGACGTGACTTGGTCTCGAGGTGCTGGGGTCTACGGACTTTTCCAATCATTTCAAGAGAACGTCCGCGCGCCCTTACTACCCTCGCGAGCCCACAATTCTGGAATGCAGACCCGAACCACCCCTCTGACAACACCCACTTTGCATTCAGGACACAACTCAATTGAGCACTTTTCTAATAAGCCTATATATTTCGCCAGAACCATGGAATACTCTACAAATATCTGTGGTTTGTAATGTGAATGGGACGACCACCAACTGATGTGTGAACGACTACATAAGTAGAAAAATAAATACAAACGGGGGAATAAATAATTGCGGGTGGTAAAAGCTTCAACAGTTACTTGGAAATTCATATCTCAGAACGCGGGATATCTATTAGTACTCGCACCCTTCATGTTACGCACCAGTGACGCTGACCAGCTGATGAGTCACAAATGTCTGAAGGACGAGCGGAAGGCCACTCACCGATCAATGGACTATTCACACCATGGTTTTCCATGCACATCAGAATTTGATTGTTCGCATCGGTGAGCTTCTTGTCCTCTGCAATGCCTTGTTCTTCTAAGTGCCGCATCTCCGTTCTTAAAATGTCATGGGCAATGTACCAAACGAGCTGCAGAGAAACAATTTTATGACTGGCGCGCAGTTCACGAAAGGTATCAATGACGCACCCCAATGATGGGATTGACCAACTGGGATGGATTCGCTGCAGGACAACGCGAAGAGATATCCGCAATTACTCGGGCGGCGTGAACACATCTTTGCCGTGATGTAGTGGACGTTCCGGCCCGGGGACGATGGAGCTTGATGACAGCTACTTGGGCTAACATGTGCGTAGCTGCGAGTCTTTGACGTTGCTGTGGCCCCATTTGCTGATCTAGTCGGGGGAGTGTCAAAGTCACCTGTTCCAGTGCGCGGTTCAAGATGTTATATTGATGGACAGCTCCTAGACATATTGCGTCAACAACGCGACGATGATAATGAAACAGCAGTCAACCTGAATCTGATCTTTGGCTATTCTCAATGGCCTTCTTCAGTAAAATGGAAACTTTTGTGTGTAAAGCCAGAAAAGAGTATCCGTCATCCTGAGAACCGTCAAGGAACTTCTCTAGAGTCTTGTAACTTGCAGGGATCAACTGTCAAACTCAATGAGAAACCACTTCGAATGGGAAAAGAGGTTTATCCACCTTCTCATGACGATAGTCATTGAGAGGCCAGGGTGTGTCAATCGCCATTTGCGGTGCGTCATAGAACGTAAACGTTTGGTTTTCGTTGACGAGAACCCAGTAGTTGCTCAGCGTGACGGCAGTCCAGAATGCGTCAATCCACTCTCCTTCATCCACAGCGTCGCCGGATGGCTTTTGCGTGACGCTTGCAGACCGTATAAGGTTGGATTTTGTGCTGACGGCCAGGGATGCAGCGGCATTGGCGTGGTAGAGTCCTTCAACCATCTGACTGTTGTTCAAGAAGAACGTTGAGAGGAGAACTTCCGCCTGCATCACATGGAGGAATCTACGTGGGTGGGATCCAGAAAGATCCTCCGTTACGAATCGTAAAGCGGAAGACAACATGGTCTCTTCAAATGTCCTCCGTGTGTTGGTTGGGATTAACTTTGAGCCCCACAGACAGGTGGCATACAGGAGAGAAGGGCACGGTCGCGAATGGTGTCCAGCGCTGTGGGCCTCCATAGCCGAACGCATGAAGCGTTCTGGATCCAGGAAGAAGCCAACGTCTGAAGCAAAGGTGCCGAAATGTCTCAACCTGAAACCTTGGGGTCAAATTTTCCCGGAAAGAGAGCTCAAGTCCAACCCACAAGGCGTGAATCTTTTCCGCTGGGAGTGTCTAAGCGGCTATGAGTTTCTGTAAAGGAAATGGATGAACCAGATACTGACCTTGAAGTCTTCATTGACAAATGGTCCGACAAGTGGCGCAGGTCCACCTGCTAAGTGTTTCCCTTTGGATAATGATTAGGGCACTGATGGTTTGGACACTCACCAGAGGTATTTCGTGTCTGTCCTGGAGAATACGGGGGACGCAGACGCAGTTGTCCCGGGTCCTCCAGGCCTTGTAGCTGGGAAAGTCGGTCCTCTAAGTCTGCCACTCGTTCCCTCAAACGCTGAGTCATTGGAGGTTGACCCTCGTAAAATTCGCAATCATCAATCTCTTTACCGCGAAAACGAGTGCAGGGACCGCAGATAGGTTTTTGTCCATCGCATCTCTGTGTACGCGATGAAAACTTTAGCTCTGTGTTGCTCCAGCTCGCTTCAAACATACCACTCTTCGACTCCTGGAACAACAGTCGGCAGGAAGAACAATCAGAGTGGGAACGAGACTCACTTGCAGTTCAGACATGCGGAGCCTCGCGGAAGACGAGAACTCTCACTAGAACCAGAGGAAGGGGTGCTTGAATGCCTATTGCTCATGTCGATGTCAATGTAGCTGTGTTTGCGATGACAGAAAACATCTTCAGTGACTTCGTTATATACGACAGAATCCCTGGACTATCATCTCGGTGCATGTCAACATTTAGCTCCTGAATTAATCTGACAGACTCATACTAGGAACTGTGTTTCGAGTCCAGCGGATAGATGAGGAGCAAATGCCATAGTGCGCCCCGAAAATGTCATAATTCCGGACCGAGGACGACAATCCTCCGTTTAATATTCTCCCTAATTGGTCGGTGCGAAAGGGAGTCATGTTGACATTTGTTGGATTCACGGAAGTGAGCCAATAAAGCCGTTTGTGAATCTCCAGCATTCAATACTGTACTTGCACCCTAGTTCATTATCACCTTAACTAATACTGAAAAGGAGAGATGTGCCTGAGTAGCCATTTCAGCCTTGCGATCCCAGCACCAATCAAACCGAGCTACTTTGTAGCACCCAGCAAGGATTAAGTCCTGGGACTGCAAAGCTATGGCGGGACATAGAGATATCGGGGTCGAGGACCTGGTGGGCGATCCTTTTCTGTGTTTCATGCTAAACGAAGTATATGACAGCAACGCCAAGACGTTTGAGAGGCTGCGCAGGTAGTCAAAACTACGAAGATGCGAACAGTATCGGAGCGAGCACTTATGATAAGGATCTAGGAAGAGGTCATCTCACGCCAGATTGCGACAATCGGGCAGCCAAGGTGATAATGATATCAGTTGCGGAAAATTATTGGAGCCTATTCCCAACAGTGAGTCGTGGGACGGATAGTAAACGTCGTTTCAGAGTCCATTCTAGTCATCCGTCGTCTGTCGGAGGGTTGGAATAATAACCGGAATGCAGGAAGGTCCTCTCACCAGCTTCTGATCCGTCGCCATCCAAGGACCGTGATGACCCGGGATTTCATAATAGGTGGGTGAGTCATGTATGGGAGGGTTCAGGGAAACCCCTCCCCCTCCACTAAGGCTGGTTGGCCAGGCATGATTGAGTGCACCGCCATAAGGCGGGGGAAAAAATCGGTTTCCTGGAAACCAACCTAGACACGGAGTCATATCATCAATACATCTCTGCATTTGTCCCAATAGTGCAAATGCTTCAAGTTTGGTAGTGATCCTTCCGAAGGTGGTCGAGTTGAAACAGCAGGAGTCAGTCTACTTCGAATTTATGTGCTGATGTGATCAGGTGACAGTGGAGGATGTAATTTGTCTAATTGAGGCGTGCTACGGAAAGGACATATTTACCGCATGAAGTGCCACCATAAAAGACAACCCGCAGTTGCTAAAATTTGAAGGAGCTATTGACTCGCGTAGTTGCATGGGGTTTGAAAACATCGAGAAGCAACTGGGGCAGTGCTGATGTGACATGTGACAGACCATGATCTTGGACATATAATGACGAGGGAGGGCTTAAACCTCTAATATCATTTATGGCACATCCTGCCCTGCCTTATCAACTGACCACCATCTCGAAATTACCCCCGGAACTCCTCATCTCCGTATTTCAATGCGGAGTTGAAGTCGAATTTCATACATCAATTTCCGAGCCGCCGAACCCTTTCCTTCGTCCCGTCCCTTTTATCCAACGGGTGTCCCAAGTTTGTCGCTTTTGGCGCGACGTTTCACGGAATGTTCCTAGCTTATGGTCGACGTTTCCCTATTATGAAACATATGGGGCTCGCTGGATAATGGAATCCCTCAATCTCTCTAAATCCTCTCGACTCGACGTCAAGCTCTCTTCGGGCTTGAGGTTAAAGAACGCCCCACCTTCGAACGTCAACGCTCTATGCGAGCATTCTCATCGAATCCGCTTACTACACGTAACGACGCATTCGAGTACCATATCCCAAGACTTACAACAATTACTCGAGCGTCCGATGCCAAATCTTGAGACTTTGGTCTTGAGCTATGGATTCGGTGCATGGAATTTGCGGAACACATCTGCAGCAACGTTTCCCTTATTTCTTCACGGAGGCGCCCCATCACTGACTACCTTTATCTCATATCGCTGTTACGTGGATTTATCTTCCGCAGCATTGTCCCAACTGCGGATCTTGGAGTTTCGCGAGATACCAGATCCTTATTGCCCAACTATCTCGCAATGGCTTGATGGCCTTCGCAATATGCCTTTCCTTGAACAACTTTCCATCACACAGTCAATCTTACCAGAACTCACTGATGCTGTGGTGGACCTACCTTGCCTCCGCGTATTGCGTTTCGCTGGGGGGTTTGCTGGATTTGGGTTGTTGAGCCAACTCGTGGTTCCCTGCCTGGAGCAACTTGATTTTAGCCTCACCTGTGCTGGTCCTCACAACGCAAACATACCAGAGGAGACAATTAGGGAGGCTTTCCGTCGCTCTCTTCAGCACCAGGAGGAACAGCTGGCGGGGTACACCCTAGCGTTCTGTCTCCGAGATGGTCGTCTGGCCCTACAAATTTTGTCATCTTCCATTCTTTCCACAGAGGGCCGGTTCCAGCTTCTTGTAGAGCTCAAGTGGAACTCTGATCATACAATTCCTTATGAAGCCATCACTGTTATAGACTCGATCCGTGACAGAATCCAACAGGTGTCAGCCTTGACCACGCGTCTCGACGTTCCTCCTCCAGCTCCTAATCACCCATCTTTGCACCTTAATCCGATTTCCCCTCATCTTGCCTTGTCTCTTGCGCAATTCTTCAGCCATCTATCTCACATACGCACATGGATGGCTCATTCCGTTCTCGATATTCGCGTACTCGCCCCTCTTCTCGACTTTCAGTCGACTTTTCCGCAAGTGGACATCGCATTCCCGTCGCTTGATACCATTTCTTTGAAGAATGCACCTTCGAGTGCTGAGATCGTATGGGTTAAGGAGTTTGTGGACCGTCGTGACCAGCTCCAGAAGCCTATACGACAGCTTCGGATCCTTCCTCCGGTCGACGGTAATTCTTGCCTGAAGTGTAATGATCTTGGATGTCCTATCCAGTATGACAAGCAAGGTATTTTTTTACTCGTAAGATTCCCCTGATATCTTACCGAGGTTTCTTAGACTTAGAGGTTTTCGCTGAGCAAGACGAAATCAAGCACGTGGCCGTTGGAATCCAGAGACACGCATTGGGGATTCGCGCATCGTAGTTAATGACAGGGATTGGAGCTTTAACAATTGAAAGAATTCTAGAGAATGTTTGACATTTTACTCGCTGGATCATCATCAAACAGCAACTCTGCTAGCAGCGATGACAGAATTACTTAGTGCACTCACCTCCGCAGGTCGGATATGGTGTAGTGGCTAACATTATCGCCTCTCACGCGATAGCCCGGGGTTCGATTCCCCGTATCCGAATTTGTGAGTCAGATATGTGGCGACCAAGTTTTTGCAACGTCATATATTATCACAGTGATATACTAAGTATCGTAAGAATCGTAAAAACTGGCACTCATACACGAGCAGTGAGACAAACAAATAGCTGCATAACATGAGTGGAGAGTATGGAAAAGGATAACATCTTGTTTACACGGATCGGTCACCAGCAATGTGACCCAGAGGCATGCGGACAAGGCTGTATTCCGCAGCGTGAATCTGACTCAAGCCAATGTAGAGCGCAATGAGAGCGGTAACGAAGCCAAAAGCGCCTCCAGCATCCCGTAAGCTAATTTATGAACGAGTTAGTTTGACGTTTTAATCCGCAAACCAGGTAAGAGATGCGTACCTCTGGCGGTGACGGTTTGACCAGTAGCTAGTGGAGATCAGAATGTAGGAAAGACCCCAGAAGAATGTGAGGAGAGAAAAGGCAATGCTCCTGCGGATAACACCGAGGCTGAAAGACAAGGTCAAGCTTTGCTAGGTCATTTTGAGCTAGTATAGACTTACAAGAAGAAGAATGTGATGATGAACCAGACCATGAGGTAGAGGCCAAGAGCATCCCTTGTTGTAGGCCCTTCGGTATTGAAACTACTCACGCCCAGAACAAGAAGGCTGACGGCGTAGGAGATCCAGAATGAACCGTAGAGGGTGAAGACTAACGCAATGTTAGAAATAGAACCCTAGGATATCGACCAAGTGCCCTTACATGCTGATCCATAAACATTACCACGAGGAAACTCCCACATTCCGGCCATGAACTGAGCGAGACCACCGACGAAGAGACCCATACCGACGATTGCCGTGTCAGAGTTGACGCTACGGGTCCCGACAGTGTAGAAAGACCAGAGGAACACTGTAACAGCGAAGGCCCACATTCCGCTACACAAGGGGACGAGTGAGAACCACACATGCAAAGGCACGACAAGAGGAGCTTACGTTGGTCCTGGGTTGGCAATGCGAGTGAAGTACCGCTGGTAGGAAACTGGGTCATCTGTCCTAGGTCCATATCCTTCTGCTGGAGACATGGGACCGTAGGGACCCAAGGCACCTCCTCGAGCGCTAGGCTTCTCACCAGTTGTCCCGGTGTTGAAGGGAGCGGGGTCGCTGTTACGTACGCTGGTTTCAGGGGCAGACATGACTAAACGCTTTTCGAGGAGAGTAAAGGCGCTGGGGTGGTAGTGGAGATTTGGATTCAAGAGGGATTATATGTGATTTCGGTCTGCCCGAATTGTCGGAAGACATAAGGCTGAGCGATGTATTAATTGCATCACGTCATCAAGTATCAAAAATAGCTGCACTCCGTGCCATGATTACTTACATGAGCCTAGCCTGGTGGGAATAGGGCGAAAAGGAAGCGGCTGGAAGTATCGGAAGTGGCGCCAGTACCGACAACCCCGCGATAAAGGAAAGTCTGGTAGTCATCTAAGGTCGATTCTGTGTCATCGTGTCTGTCCATCGCTGACCTAACAAGTTTAAGATAGCTTCCCGGTCTTACCCACCATTAGCCCTCTGACCAGCAGTAGAAGCTAAAGCTACGATGTCCAGATGGCGAACTCATGGCAGCCATCCTAGCCTTGGCGTCATTAGTAATACCCCTTTCAGTGGTGGCTTCTATTTCAAATAAATACAAACAAGTCGCATTCATACTACCCCATTACTCGTGGTAGGACCTTCGCCTTGCAGTGGAGGCTAATCCCGAACATTCCAATACAAGGGTCACGAGCTTTACAAAGACGGATCTTATTTACTCCCAGTGCTATGGGACTAAATCAAATTAAGCAAGCCCAACCCATGATAGAGTCATTTTAAGTTACTGTGCTGGTGTCTCCTGACATGCCGATGACTCGGGCTGCCAAGGCTTACCTGGGATCGAATCCCCTGATGCATTGGCCTTCTCGAGGTCGACCTTGGTCGATGTAGAATGCTTCAAGGTATCTCTGGTTGAGTGTAGACCCGTCAGTCGATGGGAGTGTTCAGTTGTACGCGTGGTTGTAGCGTCTCCCTGGGTCGTATTGAACTCGCGAGTGGCGAACACCATCCCGCTGGCCGTGCCGCACCCACGTTCACGTGTCACTTCCTCTGTGTCATATATAGACTTTTGCATCTCCACCAGAACGACAATGGCTGTCGGATACATTCCCTACGTAAAAAGCCCATTCAGCTCCAATCGAACCGGAATTCGCTTATGCTGTCATACCATCGCTTGTTGTATGATCGCATTGACTGCTTCTACAGCAACGAAAGACCCTGGACTGAAATGACCCCCGTAGATCGGAATTGCTTGGAATGTCTACATAGGGGAAGTAAGAAGGACGGGAAGGTTATTGTTGGGAACGAGGGCTCACATAAAGAGCCAAATAAATGGCACCGGACTCGATGAGTAGGGTCATGATCTTCTCAACCTGGGTCCTCCGACGTGCCGAGCCCATGAACTGTGACATACTGCGCCTGTACATCCTGCGCAACTACGGGTCCAGAACCACTCCGAGGATATAATATGGTTAATGAGCTTACCATGCTTTGTACATGATTAAACAAGTACAGATGATATTCGTGGCATAAGAGAGGCTGAAACTTGCCGTGTCAGCCTTGGCACAAGATTCGAGGCCGACCGAACCGGCGGATGGATCATTGCTTTGGACCTTCCATCCGTGTTTGGCATCGCAGCCGAGTTCGTAGAACGCAGCAACTACATTCAACTATCAGTCGTTGATGCTTTTTTGTAGAAAAGGGTCAAGTATTACCCACGGAACCGATCCAGGTTAGGATCGGGGCAACGAGGTATTTCTCAGTATTTCGAAAAATCGCCCACGTCCGCCAAATGACGACGCTGTCTCCAAGGATCAACTGAGATTGTGATGAGAAAGCTGATCGTGACCAAGGAATAGTGATGCGCAAGCTTACCATGAATATGAACAGCATTTCCCCGGTCCACATCCACCCTTGCAGCGTAGTATCTGCAAGATCTTCCTTTTCTTGAAAACTTCTCTCAGGATGATCCATAAGAATGATCTGGAACCGTTTAATGATATCGATCAAGTCCATCGTCAAAAACACGGTAGAGGCTCCGAACATAACGATCGTTACGAGCAACAGAAAGCATGCCGCTGTCGATCTACGGATTTTACGGCTGAGACGGAGTGCGTTAGTACGACCAATCCTTGGCATAGCATGATCAACCAGCGGTGCGCACCAGAGTATGACGGTGGAAGTCGAAATGAGCAAGAGGTAGACACCTATAGGGAATGACCAACTCCGTGAGACTCCTTCGCGAAGCCAAGGGAATGGAAGATACGAACCATAGCAAGCGCACTCGAAAGCTAAGCGTACAGTCTTGATGATAAAGTCGTAGCCGACCTTGGAGAGAACGTCAGTGTCGCTTGACATGGCGTCGCCACTGGTGCAAAAGGTGATAGTGGGGGGTAGATGGCTGGATTGGGAGGATAACTAGCAGTGCTGCATCACGTCGTGGAGGGGTATTATGCCAGGGCCTTTGACGGGCGCTAGAACCACTGATACACATGGTCTGAAGATAGAATGTCCAAATATAAAGACGGCGGTCTTCTCTCCATGCAATCTATGATTGGCTCCATGTATCACACCGGGCATACAAAAAGGGCTAGGCTAGTGCTGCATCGTGCTGAACGAGAAGTCGAGATACCATAGCGCTGGAGAACCTCGCTAGTGCCGCCACCAAGAAGGCAACAACGTCGATCAGTCGCAGCGGATGCTCGCAAACTCTACGCTGAGTCGCAAATAAAGGTGCTCAGCGTTGGAGCCAATATCCGCCGCGAGTCAGAACTGGATCATATCAATCATCGCTGGGGATTCTCCATCTGTTGTAGTTTTGCCTTTTTTTACGCAATGGAGGCCTGACCAGTTCCGATCACTATCAAATGATGTATCCCACATGTTCTAAAATTAATGAAGTGCAGCCGTGGTCAATGGGTGTGTACTTTAGTGCTTGATTCAACTCCTGCTGTCCTTGGGTATGACCGGCAGTCGGCAAAGACACTGCACTGGTTTGCGGATAGTTAATCACAAAATAGCTGCCCCCCTGACTCACTGTCGAGGTAGGGCTGCACTGATATTCTCCTGGATCAACATAAATCGACTAAATACTAGACTTTCATCAAATCGACACCACCTCCAATATTATCACAATCGCTGGCTGATTTGATGCTCCACAACCACGACCAGATAGGAATGATCTTGCCTCGATTATTGGTGCGTGTGTCGTCGTGCGGGTTTATGTCATGGTCGTATGGAAGGTACTGTACTTGCATCACCTAAATGGCCTCAGGGGAGAGAGGATTACATTGAGCGGGAATGGGAATAGGGAGGAAGGAACCGTGTTGACACTGAAACACCATGCAGGCGATAAAGTGTATGGAAAATAGACTTGGTCCGGATCAGGTTAGTGTTGCAACAAGCGAGGCCGATGTTGGTGTATGGCCGCATGGGGAATCCCGTACTATCATTGGTAACGGGCATATAAAAGCGATTGTTGAGATCATGAGGCCACGGTTCACACATGCACCGAACTCGGCCTTGAGAATTTTAACGATCTTTGTCGACGACAAAATTAACGACCGTGGAAAGGTTACAGACAATACTCACGAAGTGTCGCAACTGGCCACTTGGCATTCTGACATGGCAGAATAAGGGACAAAACAGAACACGGTTCTTATCGATGATGTGCCTGGAAATGTATTTCAACTCAGTCGCAGATGCAGGCGTACAAGCCTAAATTCTTAGGACGTGAGATCGCTATCCCTCCAGGAGTGTACACACTGTGCTTTTGGATTTAGTTTTTGGATTTTCTTTTTTGCGAAGAGGGGGAGGCCCACAATGAAAGACTGTACCCTGACCATCGTAATTCACTCGAATGAACTTCTGCCCATCAGAGTCTCAGGGAAGATCCAGCTACAGAAGTAGACGTTTACAAGGATATCCGTCGGAACGCTTGCGATTCTATCCAGGGTAACGATTCGACTTCAAGCGGCGTCAAGTTGAAATGTGTTTGTTAGTTGTTAATCGTCTCCACATGCCATATGGTTCGGGAATCCATGGGAGAGTTGTCATGAGAGGTCTCGCCTGAGTTTCGCTACACTGTCTCGTTCTACCCTTACAGCAGACAAGAACTGGCAGGCTCCCTACATTCAGGGTCTCCCAGGCAAACGGAAGCAAAATTTCTGTATTTCTTTCTCCCCTGTTCTGGCCTTGAAGTCGCATAGTGATTCGCAAACACGGATATTCTCTGTGTAGTCGGGGTAATGGATCCTGGAGGAGCAAGCGAGCGGGGTCAAATATTATATTGCAAGGCGACCTGGATCCCTTGGGGGTAACAAAGCCCCTTACAGAACAGAGATTCAAGTGTTACATGTTGTTGACGGTTTGAACGTCGTAATGCCAGTTGATGAAGATAGTGTCGTACTTGCCTTTTGAAGTAGCTGGTGGTGGAGGCAGTGGCGCTACTCCTATTTCAAGAGACTTTCCATCGTCTACAGTGCCCAGCAACGCTCGAAATTACAATTGGGTCATGCGGTGGCATGTGCCATGCACGATCATATCTCGAGAAAGCTACTCGAGCAGCTTCAGTCATGGAGGAAATCATCAAGTAGGGCAGGGCTATAATGGAGACGGCTTCAAAGGGTGGGAGTGCTACGTCGAGGATATACTGAAGGTGCGCGGCGAGTGTGTCTTGATGGAGATTCTTGACGAACCCACAGGCATACGTTGTGTTCAAACTGGTCTTGGGCGGAACAGTCGTTCAATCGCGGGATTTGGTGATCGTCGTCATCGACAAACTTCAATCGGTTGTCATAATTATGATATCAACTTCACCATCATCTCGGATGTCGTTGAAGATGTTCCAACGACAACTTGCATATGCAAAGGAGGTACAATCTGGATCACTGGAGTAGGTATTCGGTCGAGGGATGTGCCTTGATCGAGGTGGGGTGTTTATTTGCGGGTGTTTGAAGGAGAAGGCGCTGGAGGAGGAATGAGGAGGACCTGTTCATCGTTAGCCGCAGCGACGCCCATCCACCATGCGTCGTCTCACCCTCCACGCCTCCGCCCTCAACGACGAAGAGTACAACTTGTACACCTCAAGCATTATCGACCTTGCCCTCTGTGGTTCTGACCCAACAAACAAGAGCCCCCGAGACGACGCTTTCTACGAGGACATTACCGTTAGCGTGCGTGAAGCACGAGCATGGCTACGTGGCCGCTATCCGGACATCCCGGTTAACAGCATTGACACTGTATGTTGACTCTCTACTACATCATTAGCCTCACTGATGGTCGCCGGCAATGCACTTGCTTATCTCAATCTCAGATCCTCAAGTTTTTCTCGCCAACTCTCTCACAAGCAGACAAGCTCTCTGGAGGTCAATTTTTTGCAGCACTCAGACTCGTAGTGCATGTACAGAGCGGCAAAGAAATTGACAAAGCCCTCGCATTCACTCAAGGTACGCCTCGTGTTCTTCTTGTTACTCAACCCCTATTGCTAATCTCGCTTCGTAATCAGCGCATCCTGCATCATTGACGATTTCGTCATCAACGGGAAAGGGACCAGTTGTCACTCCCTCTGCGACGAATCCGTTCTCCTACGAGTCGGGCCAGCAACCGCCGTTGCATCCCTCTCAGGACCAGGAACCCAGTAAAGCAACGCACTCCCCTAATAATCCTTTTGAAACCCGAAGCAAGTCTTTGTCCTCGAGATCCGAGAGCTCGGGCAAACTTCCACCTCTTCCACCTCGAAAACCTTCTGTCCCAGTTCCACCACCGCCTCGTCATGCCTCCGTCTCCTCTTTACCCCCAATTCGCCTCCAGGCTTCCCCTACAAATGTCATACGCCCCTCACCCTCTGGCACGCCCCAACCCCATTCGCTCTCACACTCACATCCAACCTCGCATCCACCTCCGCCTCCACCCCCTAAACCGAAGCCGGCAACCCATGTAACTTCTACCCTCATTAAACAAAGCCTTCAAGCTTCAAAAGCTGCCCAAACGATGAAGAAAGCCGAAGAACAGCTTGAAAAGGAACGGGTATTGCAAGTTCTTCGGAGCAGCGCCGTTGTTTCCGGTGCGCGTTCCTTTGCCGGTGCCAGCATCTCCCGCTCATCCATAATTATAGGCAGCAATATGAGGAGTTCAGGGAGTCGGAGTCCCTCGAAATGGACACCTGTTCCCCCGCAGTCAGTAGTAGCCAAGTCTGATTCCAGTGCTAGCTGGAGTGGGAGCGAAGAGAGGGAGAAGCCGCCTTTACCCAAGAGGCCACCACAACAGCAGCCGAGTCCGCCGATGTCGACGAGTTCGTTAGAACAAGTCGCGTTGGCTGTTGCACCGTCCGGAACGCGAACTCATCCTCATACGCCATTTACTTCAAGTCCCTTTGATTCACCGAACCAATCTCCTCTTACGAAACCCTCGCTTGATCTCCCTGGCGTTGCGGGTCTACCACCACCGACACATCCTGATCGAAAACCGCATTGGCTCGCATATCAAATGTCCTCGACCTTAACCGACAGTCACTCGTCTTCCTCTTCGATCTCGCCCTCCCGCCGTAACCTTGAGTCGTTTGAAGCTGTCTACGGCGCGGGTCCACAATCTTCTCCATCCGCATCTTCATTATCCGCTGGTTCTCCCACAACGCCTACAGGTGAAATGTCATCATCCAGTACACCACCACAAAGAATGTATCGAAGTAAATCATTACATCAACACCCGCCTCCGCCGCCGCCACCTACACGACGCAGACGACCGGAAAGCATACAAGTTTTATCCAACGGTGAAGTCCTCTTCGGGGCCGGCTCCACGAAGTCATCTTCCATCGCATTAAATGACTCAAATAACGCGCTGAAGAACTCCATTACACGATCTCCGCCATCACATCGTCGATCGCCCCACAGCTCTTCGTTCGGGGGTAGCGCATCATCTTCTTCTATTCTCGGCAATGGATTAGCTGGACATGGTGGAGGTGCAGAGACAATCCAACGAAAATTGGCAGAACTACAACTAAAAGCTGAGAATGCGCTGCCAAAGTTGGAAGCGGCAAGATATAAAGCTGAGGCTGGATTGAGTCGACGTGGGTTTATTCAGGGGAATGGACTTGGGCATGGGAAGGAGAGGAGTAGGAGTAGGACGGTTGGGAGGGAGGATCGGGAGGGGTTGATGAGTGAGTATTGTGGGGATCAATATGGTCGTGATGAAGAGGGAGATGGTGTGGATAGACTTGATGGGCTGAGTATGGATGGTGGGCATGAAGACTGCGAGAGGGGAAGGGCGGGAGAGAGGGGAGTTGTTATGGAACACAATGAGCTGAAGTGGCTGGCGGGGCAGGGGTGGAAGCAGTTGTAGGTTATCTAGGTAATCCCTAATGATTTAGACTTGTTAGGATTAGCTTCATGTATTATCTATCCTATGTTCTTTATTGTAAATGGCTCTTCTACTCATCTGACTTGTCTGCCAATGCATGAGCAGCTTTTTGTGCCTGGTGTTTTGTACTTCCTGTGTGTTGGCCATCAGCGATCTTTTTGTCAGGCTGGTACGTTTGGAGGATGTTGATTGTCTTGAGCTTCTCAACATGATAAGAGTGGTATAGAGTTCTTTAAAAGAAAAGGAGCGAGGAGTTGACAACGTAGGTCAGAGTCTAACAAGATGGAAGGACGAAGGAAAGGAAAAAAAAAAAAAAAAAAAAAAAAAAAAAAAAAAAAAAAAAAAAAAAAAAAAAAAAAAAAAAAGACTAATGGTCACATCGGGCACGAGAAATTGCACCTGGCTCATTTCTCACCAGTGCGTCACTTTTGTTTATTCACCTCTTTTGGTCCAGCTCATATGAAATGCAATCCATTGCTAGTCAGATACATCATTCAAGTTCAGAACAACTACAGAGCCAGATCTATAGCCAAAACAGGCTTTGTTGGCAACAAATGCACTTGAAGTGACGTCCCGATATGAAGGCGGAATCTAGCAGTAACAGTGCACATCCCCTACCCAGTGACCATCATCAGACAAGGAAAGGAGTTGTGATTGGAGTTCAGCATTATGCAAATCATTGGTCGGAATGTGAGGCCATTCTGCAGTCAAGTTCCAAACTCTACAGCAAAACCTTGATGACGCCACAACTTGCGTGTCGTAGGGCGAAAAAGCGACAGACCACACCCAATCCGTGTGGCCGTGCAACTTGGCTTCCGACCGACCCGTCGTCACATTCCAAATCCTGACTGTCTGATCGGAAGACCCAGAGGCGACCTGCACGCTGTCAGGCAAAAAAGGGACAGATCACACTGAACGCGTGTGGCCCTCCAGTTTGCTTCCAACCCACGTCGTCGCATTCCAAATCCTTACTGTGGTATCACCCGATCCGGAGGCAACCCGCATGCTGTCCGGCGAAAAAGCAACGGAATTGACCCCTGAGCTCTACCTGATGCAGAGCTCCATCGGTCCCCATGAGACAGGTAAACTTAGTGTGACTGTTGGCCTCTGCTTCACCTGCGCACCGTAGACTCGACGCATCAAAGAATTGCTGGGAATCCACGTGAATGCTGATTGGTAAACCTCGAAGCAATTCTGCTCAATGCACTCGAAACCAAGCTGCAAGAACCGACAGGCGTCGTCATTGAGTAGTCGCAGACTCTTAACATCCGCAAATTGGATGGCCTGCCATAGCGTCAGCACGTGCACTTGACATACTAATTAAATTAACACTTGCTGAGAGCATGCGACTTGCGCTGTGAAGCGAATCAACTCCTATCTTCAGTTGGCTGATAACGCTGAGACACTCCATATCCAGTGCAAGAGGTGGTTATTCAGGAACTTGCGTAGAGCATCAATGAGAGCCGACCGCCTTGGGTCCCTGACCTCGCTCAAATGGACAGCCCAGTAAACGCATGCATATTGGAGTGCCTCGGGGATTTTCTTGGTATTTTCGGGTGGGTTCCTTCTGTCCATGTGCGAGATGGTCAACTCTTTAGGCGTATCACACATGTTAAACCTGAGCGACGTGTTCATGAGCTCCAAGCATTTGAGTGCAAGGTCTGTGCGGGCGCTGGCGGGACGGAGATGAATAGTGAATGGAGGGAATTGATTTGGTGGACAGCTTTTGGAGTCTACAATGAAGTCAGAGAACGATGCATGAAAGGGGGAGACGGGTGCGCCATCTTCAGTGGGGATGTATATGACTGAGTTCAGTCGCGATAAATAGGTGACGGGATCTGGTATACCCGATAGTGCAGAAAGGCCATTGGTAGATAGCGGATGCCGGAGAAATATAACAAATGAGAGAAGCGTTTCCATCCACGATAATTCTTTCTCTTTCGATCACGACCGGCACGGGTAAGAATATGCCATAGAGCGCATCAATGGCTGAAGTTTGTAGCGGGTCCCATGCGTGGTTTACCAGGTCAGTAAGGCGTTCTTTGTAATTGAGCTCGCCATCTCGAATGTAGCGCACAGCTGTGGATGGATAGATGAAAAGCTTCCCAGAGTCCTCGATGAGCTGAGCCAATTCACTCTGGGAGGCCACCCATCCTCGTTATGATTCCAGAGCGTCTTGATCTCTGCAAGCGATTTCTCCACGTACATTCGGATGTCGCTCTTCACTATGTCCTTCTCAACGTCGTGAAGCACGAAAGTGTCATGAGGAGCCTTAACGGAATCAAAGGCGTCGGTGAACACAGGGTCGGTCCTGCTGATGAGGAAGAACTTGAGGGGAAGGCTTGACGCGGAATTGAGGATATGCCAGATGAGGCGGGAGACAAAGTAGGGGTTGGTACTTTCGTCAAGAGCATCGATGACGACAACCTTGTAAAATTTGACCCCAGGGCCAACAGCACTTCGCAATGGTTGAACGATGAGCTCTGTAAACTGATCCTCCAAGCCGTTCAACTCGACTAAATGTGGGTTCTTCTCAAGGGCTTTTGCAACCCCCGCCTTGATAGCGGGTGAACCATTGACAAGGTCGTATGCCGCACCTGGGACGATGAGGCTTGCATCACTGGCTTTATCTGAGGTTCGAGAACAAAAGAAACTTGCCCAGAGCATCTGCCGTTGGTTAAGGGTCTCGCACAGTAACTGTGCAATCGTCGACTTCCCGGTGCCCGCCATCCCCTTGAGCCAGTACACCTTGGCACCCTGCGCCTCAGGAGCCTAGGCTTCCAACTGTTCCAGGACACTGACACATGCATCCTGTGCGATCACCGTAGGCGGAACGCCAAGTTTTATACGAAGCGCTCTCAGGACGCAGTCTGTCTATTGATCCTGTGATAATGTAAACTTCGTATGTTGTCATCCTCACCAAGACGAGCGGCTTACGGGAGTTTAGCAATTATTGATGGCATACATGAGTCGGGACGTGCTTCCCCAGACGCGAGTTGCTTACCTGCAGCATATCCTTCACGGTCGCATTGGTATCCAGTTGTATGTCGATCTGTAGAGCACGAGGAGCATGGATGGTTGAGGGAGCATGATCTGCAAGTCGGACTCCTACTTGGAAGAGATCGCAAACAGTGTTGAGGTTCCTCAATATCTTTTCTATCGTCCCTGGAACATTCGACACCTCGGCAATGCGCTCCACCCGTGGCCGATCTTGCAAGTCCTTGATGCATTTGATCAAACTCTCGATAGCTCTGCGAGATAGCCGAAGAAAAGTCAGATACTAACCCAAAAGACGAGGGGGCCACCTACGTGGAGAAACTTTTGGCTCTCTCTTCAAGCGCCTTTAACACCCCTTCCTTTTTGTATCCCTCCACCAGTGACAGGATACCTCTCGATTTTGTCTCAAGTTCCTCTAGCTCATCCTTATTCGTAGATATGCCCTGCGTATCGGAACTCAGTGAGGTGAATGCTATAGGCATGGTTTGCGCACATGGAAGAACTTGTGAATTGTCAAGAACACGCTGGCAGCAACTTTCAGGGGCGGGCAAAGGTCCGAGCAGTCCTTGAGTCCTCCGGCTACGAATGCTAACCCACAACCAGCAGTGCTGCCTTGTGCTTTTAGCCACTGGAACAGCGTTAGCGGTTTTCGTTGCGGTTTCGGGACAACAGCCTCATATTCGCTTTCGGCAGGTGTCCCGACTCTTTGCAGGGCTTTAGGAGCTGCAGGGGCTCCAAGGACTGAGGTCCTTGTGATGGCTGCAAAGATGCCACCTGTCTTCTTCCCCTTGGAGTGTTGGGGAGGAGGGGACATTGCGAATTGATAAGTCCTGGACGAATGTACAGCGGACGGGGTAAATGAGCAAGTGGGAATAGCTGTGTTGGCCTCGATGTACTAGAGAAGTGCTCTCTGTGTGAAGGTTCTCGCATCAATAATGGGAGCCGAGTGAGATGACCAGTGCGACAATCTACTATTCCAGGACCAAATCACCATTTCTTGATTGATCAAGTTGCTTCCAGCGTCTTTGGCGGGCCGAACAAACTTGCCGATTCTACAGTAGCTGTCTCAACAGGCAAGATGGGAGAGCTGCAGGATGGACATACTCGAGAGCCTTGCTGGCAGCGACCGTTGCACAGTAAACCGTGGACCGCAGGATTGCGAAGTGCCCGCACATATATTATCCGATGGCAGAACCGAAGAGGAGCTTGGCATGGAGAGCGGTGGCCATGATAAGTTGATTGAGAGCCTTAGGGAATGAGCAGGGGCTGAAGATATCCGAGGGGTTGAGAAAGTGTTGACGGAGAATTGACAGACTTGAAAAAGCTCGCGCCTGCTATTGGTGAGGTAAACAGCTCTGCTTGACTTACTCGGGTGTTGTTCATCATTTTTTATGTTCTACTTCTTTAATCCATTTCACGGATATTGCTCAGCTATCAACATGGTCGAAAGGTTCGCTCACGCATGCGATACATGCCCTCAACTAAAATCACCACGGGCTCGCGGCCGTCGGGCCTTGTTGCCAACCCACGAAACAACACGCTCAACTCGCTTGCTCCATTCTTCTCACCCACCATCTCCGATTTCTTGCACAATTGCAGCAACAAGGCACACGAAGAGGAACCAACATTCGAGGAAGCTATTGTATGCCTAGACGAGAGCTGGATGGCCCAGAAGACCAGAAGAAGAGGTTGGATGCAGAGGATTTGAGTTCAGGCATGACCATGAACACTACCCTTGTCAGCTTTTCATTCACTGGTAGCGCGCCGTCCCCTATTCCCAACAATACATTTGTTGGAAACTATGGAGGCGCGGAGATGGGTCGACGGAACCTGGCTAAATTGGAAATGAAGGTAGAGAATTGCGCTACCGAAGCCAGAAGCGGTAAAGTACAAAGTTGGAGTTGGGTTGAGTCGGCATGGGTTTATTCAGGGAAATGGACTTTCCAAAGCTGTCGGCCTAGCCCCTGACAAACTGTGGCTAACGAAACGTGAAGAATGATAGAAAGGGGGTATAATTGGACGGTGTGGATTAAATTCAAAATGGTACCTAGAGGTTGAATGCAGTAGACAAATGCATGATCGACGCTATTAGTAGGACAATTGCCTCAGTTTGTAGGATTGATTCAGCTGGGAGAACATGGGCTTATTCGGGGTATGGTACTTAGGAAGTCCCATCAGGAAGCGTGCCTAGTGCACACCTTGTATCAATCACATACATATCATCCAAACAAGCAAAAGATGGTGGAACTCTGGTGAGACCCCCCCCCATATGTGATGGGCGATAGGGGAACGAACGCTATTTGCCCTGCTATCTCGGGGTTTTTATTCAACTCCGACATGCTTGCGAAGAAAATTGTCAATATTGTGGTGGAACAGAAGAGCCTTGGTAATTTCCCTTGCTTTGGTATAGCCCATCACTCGAGCTGAATCACATACCCCGACCGTGTTTCACTCCCGCGCCAAGTCTCGCTTCGTCACTTTCTCCCTGCCTCCCGAGTTCATATACCAAGTATTAACCAAGTGCGGCTGTGGGGACCGGTGACCGGCTAGCATCGGAACGCTACCCTTTCACCTCCTCCCATACGAAGATGGTAGTGGAACCCCATCGCAACGACGACGACGCTCCGCCGACTGCTCCCTTCCATCCACGGAAGGTGGCTCCTTGGTCCCTGACTGTGACGACACGAGGATCGCGGCGCTTTTCCTACTTCGAGCATCCAACATCTGGTCTCATTTATTCACGGCCTTTAGGTAGTCAAATTTTCCATAGTCTGGTAAATTTCCATTTAATTTATTATTCCTATTCGATTTGCTTGTGTTCTAGCAATTTCTCCTCTAGTTCAGTGCAATATCAACTTGGTAGTATAAAATTGTGTCAGAGGTATGACGAATAGACAGTTTTTACACCCCCACTCTGCTCTCTCTTCGCCCTCAGCTCTCTCGTCGATTACACTGCCAGACGTATTGCTGGCACCCTACACCTCTACCCAAGAACTTGCCTCTTCATTTGGAGCCCACCGTGAGGGGTCTCTTTGACCCATTTATCGTTTCTGTTGCTACCAGTATCCTTCATACACCATTTCCACCCTCTTTGACAATTCCGTCTATACTGCATCTACCACTCTCGACCTAAACACCTCCATCCAAGCTCTCAACCCGAATTCCACATTTTTCACCCTGCTGCCAAACACACCTCCACCTCAATCTCCCGCTTCATCTTCAATGCTGTCCCAGGCCCCCTCATTGCCACTGGCCTCCCATCTGTGCCCTTTCCAATCAGACATGAGTGTGCCACAGGCTGGAACTGCTCAGGGTAATGGTACCAGACCCCAACCATGTTACCAAGCATTTGGCATGTCAGGCGATGACACCAATATCGGTCTCCAGACTCCTTTCTACCCACAGTTTGCCCCAGCTACATAGAGAACCCCCCATGGCCTTCGAGCCCCCAATCCCCTTACTCCAGTCCCACCAATCTTCATCAAAGGACCTCAATGTCAGATGCCTGGACCAAATGATAGAGGTGCTCTGAAGTTTGACAGACATCCACTCTCTCTGCAGTGGTTTTTTGATGAAATCGAGACTCTGGGCAGGTCTTGTCAGCTCAACAACCAAGATATGATTTGGCATACACTACGGTACCTTAGTTGGAAGGACTACAAAACATGGAAGGAATGTCCTAGTGCGAGAGGAACAAGTTGGGACCAGTTCAAACAAGACATCATAGCCTTGTACCCAGGAGCTGAGGAAGATTGCAAATACACTTTTTATGACCTTGAAGCCTTAGCCGACTGCCAAGCTACTCTCCCAATGCGATTGCATTACCAGTTCAGCAAGTACTACTGGCAGTTTTTGACAATGAGTGACTGGCTCCTGGCTCAGAATGAGGTTTCAAGTCAAGAACAGGACATGATATTCTTTAGTGGCTTTGATCTTGGTTTTCGCAAAAAGCTCATGTCTCAACTGTGTCTCAAGAATCCCAACCACCCCCTTTATCAGCCTTGGCCTATGGATAAAGTCATCAAAGCGGCCCAGTTTCTTCTTGACACGACATCAGCTGCAAGTGAGCTTGGAGGATTTCCCACCTCATCACCATCCTACTATCCAACCTATCCTCCACCTTTGTCCTACGCCCCAGCTTTGTACTCAACACCAGCACTCCCTCCTCCTCCCCTAGCTCTGTCATCCTATGCTCTACCTCCCCATTCTTTGCCAGCCCCTCCAGCACCCCAAAACACTTGCAAAACATTCAACATGTCATCACTAGAGCAATTTCTTGTCTCCAATGTGTTCCTCAACAAGTTAGCTGAAAAGCTTGGTGCTCAGTCCTACCAAGGGAACTCACAGTCTCTGTGACCTCATAACACAGACTGTGCATTCTGCTCAAACCTAGAACACTTCCACCATAGGTGTCCCAAAGCTGAGGATTACATTAGGAGAGGGCTTTGCAAATGAAATGAGGAGCATTGGATTACACTCCCAGATGGCACAGTTGTCACTTCCCAGTTGGCGCATGGAAGGAATATCAAGGAGAAGATTGACAACTACTACAAGGCTCAAAGTCCCCCCTCAGTTGCATCAAACATTGTTGAGGCCTCTCCATTGCCAGAGGCTCATCAGTACACATGGGTTATGCCCTCTGATGTCTCAACTCCCTCTGATATGATAGGAGAAGTTATGAAGGAAGAGCTTGAGAAACTTCAGATATTTGATTCAGTAGCAGTATCATCTCTCAAGAGGGCAGAGGATATTCGGAAGAAGATCAGAAACACTATAAAGGGAAAGTCAGCCTTGAACACTTGTGACTGAAGAACAACTCTCCTTCTAATGGTTTATCCAAGTCAGCAGCCCCATCAACTCCCTTTCAACCCTTCACATCACCATCAGCCATACCTACTTCGTCCTCAGCATTCTGGCTCATTCCTTACCACCCACGTGATATCCAATCAGTCCCTGTCACGAAAATCACTGACTTGTCACCAGAGCAACTTGAAAACATCACTCACAAGCCAGATACCCCGCCCGCCGTCTATGGTGACACCGAAAATCTCGAGGAGACGCTTAGGAGTTACATTCGGACTGACTAGGAAGTCAATAGCAAAAGTACCTGGGAGGTGTGGGGACCGGTGACCGGCTAGCATCGGAACGCTACCCTTTCACCTCCTCCCATACGAAGATGGTAGTGGAACCCCATCGCAACGACGACGACGCTCCGCCGACTGCTCCCTTCCATCCACGGAAGGTGGCTCCTTGGTCCCTGACTGTGACGACACGAGGATCGCGGCGCTTTTCCTACTTCGAGCATCCAACACCTGGTCTCATTTATTCACGGCCTTTAGGTAGTCAAATTTTCCATAGTCCGGTAAATTTCCATTTAATTCATTATTCCTATTTGATTTGCTCGTGTTCTAGCAATTTCTCCTCTAGTTCAGTGCAATATCAACTCGGTAGTATAAAATTGTGTCGGAGGTACGACGAATAGACAGTTTCTACACCCCCACTCTTCTCTCTCTTCGCCCTCAGCTCTCTCGTCGATTACACCGCCAGACGTATTGCTGGCACCCTACACCTCTACCCAAGAACTCGCCTCTTCACGGCGAAATCTTTCTATGTCTCTGTTGGCACAAGTTGACAAATAGAGGTTCGCATTGGAGTTTCACAATCCCGTCAAGATCAGACGACACCTTATTGAGACAAGCTAAAAAACATCATACATCATGATACATCTAGGGGTGATCGGACACAGATGAAAGTGAAAATTGGGATGTTCTCGACTAGAAATTGATATTCACTCTCAGCAACAAATACGACGAGACTCCTACGCAGTAACAGTATTATTAATAAATGGATGGAAATGAGAAAGGAATTTCGCCGCATTTCACCACTCTCCGGAGGAGCCGACCCCCTCTTCATCGCCAACCATTAAGGTTTGTGCACTTTAAAACCGGCTAGAAACGGTAAAACTTTATCGTTCTCTAGCCCATAGTATGCGCCTAGAAAGACCCGTGCATGCTCACGACTCACACAAAAGGCCAGGAAAGCCGGTGCGTACGGTAAGAAGGTCGCAGATGTTGACCGGAAAGGATAGCAATGAATAGAGATTAAGAAGCACGCAACTCAAGCGAGTAGCAAACTAACTGGGATTCCGATGGTGAGGTATTGCAATGACCCTGGCAACAGGACAAGGGCCAGATGTGTGCGTACCTTGATGAACACGTCTGAGGTTCGTGAGGTAGTACAATTCCCTCCTGGGGTAGGGATGGTTTGAGTCAGTGTGTACTGGGTGATCTCGCCATTGAGTGTTGCACTCTCTTCGTTTCGCACGCGGCGGGGCCGTGATACACGAATTGGTGCAGAGGGACGTAAATGATGTGCGATAGAACCATCGAGGATCGCTCTGTTCCTTCACTCCCAGTCAGTAATCGAAGAACACACCGACTAGCAGCTCACAAGTGAGAATCAGGCCGGCACACATTGATCCCATGTAGTGAGAGCCTCCTTCTGAACTCAGAAAATACATAGTCATTCACAGCAAAATCACCAACGAGGAAGACGGTCTGTAGTTATCTGAAGTTCATGATTTTGGAGGTACGTTATACAAATGCTTACAGTGACCGATTTAGTGGAAAGGCGTCCTTGTTCCGGCACTGTATCAACTATGCATGGGATCTATGACTCAAAGAAGTTGGCAATAATGGATCTGGAATAGTCAGGACAGAAAAACCCGGGTTTTTCTGAGAGAGATCTCACCCATCCAACTCAAGGCAACCTGCTTGGATGCATAGATTTGAACCACTATCACTAACCTCCCCGAATCTGATACATTGAAGATCGTCTGGCTCACGGAATAGCAGCTTAATAGTTCTATCAAACCTCTCAATTATACGGGGAATATCATCATGAAAGTGTGACGCTTGTAGGGTTCCGCGAAGTATTTCATGAGCCCAAGTGGTTGATACACTAGTGATGGTGTCTGACAAACCCTCGAGGTACTTTCGGTACTTTCTTGCGACATGCGTAACAAAGTCAGATCCCTTGGAGTAAACTAGCAGGTGCTTCATCAGTTTCCTCGGAAGATGAACTTGAAAGGCTTACACTGGGCTACTGTTATCTCCCCAAATCAGATGACCTTTTTGCATATGTGCGGATGCCAAGTTTTCCCTGCTGGTAGTAACAATCTAACACCATCACCAAGCTATACGAGTAGGATAAAATGCGAATACGGTTAAAGACCTACTCTGATGGAATCGTTCATCAGCCCCCTATCGAGGCAGAAACACAAGCCCGCTTCTCTTTCAGTGAAGAAGGATATCTGCTTCTGATCTTCCGGCTTGTCCTGGATGAGCCCTGCCTGGATAGCGGACTTCCTCACCAATGCCCGTCGCGCTCCATTACATCCATTCGGGTGCGATAAGACATATTTCTTGTCATTCAACTCCCATATGTTTGAACCCTTGTACGCCTCCGCACACCTCACCATGTACTTTAGCAAGTCAGCAAAGACATCGACGACAGTTTTTCCGGTGGGGAGTGTTAGGATTTCCTCAGACGGAATTCCCTGTCTGCCGTTCCTGGTCCAAGGTGAAATTTGAGCCTGACGATTTTTCATGCTCAGGTTATGGGCCAGAGAACGGGAGAAAACAATATTGTTCAGCCTGAACCCAGGCAGATCCATCATCCAGTGCATCAACTCCTTCGCTTTCGGTCTCTGCACCAATTGCACAGGGAGTCCCGGCTTGGGCAAAGTATATCGCCGTTGGTACTTTCACTTCACCACCTCCGTTCACCCGGCCAATGAACCTAACCATTCCATTAGCTATTCCAGCCGGGGAGAGATGAACGATGGGAATGTAACATCATCACAGAGTTAATCCTCAACTCTAGACCAGGATCGAGAATCCTAACTGACAGGAGTGAGCACGGTTATTTCAGCAGAATGCCAAGAAATGCATGTATAAGATAGGTAGTCCCGACATCAAATGCCAGAACTAATCTACGTTCAGTACCTGTGTAAGGAGCTCGGGAAGGCATTGGAACAAGTCTGTTGCCGAAACTTCATTGAGACCATCCTCAATTTATCCCCCAGTCTTTGGGCGCTAGAAGACTTCCCGCGTGTGTCACAAGCTACCAGGACACTTCCCACTTGTGGTAGTCACCATTTCACTATATCGCTACGCGACTGCAGATACCAAGGATGTATGCATCATATACATGCCTCTGCGACAGGATTTGACTTACGCTCGTTCTATAGCATGTTGTCTATATATGCTTCAATGTTTGATTTGACTGGCTTTGATAGCACGTTCGATCTAGTGATAGTTCACCTCTAGCTGCTTTACCGTATGACATTCCAGTCAAGTAAATTCTATCCAGTGCGTGTGTGTTGAAGGAATACAGTGCATCCTTATTCTACGGTGTTGTAATGGTGTCGAGTGAATTGAGAATGTAGGTCAATCGGGTAACCGAAATACAAGTTGCACAACCGCATTCACCACATGTCAGTGATATGGTCCCAGCATCCGTCACATGCGAACTCATCTATAACTATGAACTAGATGAGCTATATCCTATCAAAGCTAAGACTTAAACTGGCCGGGGTGTACTATGTTCATCATCTGCTGCTGACAGTTCGCGAAGCTACTATGTGTTCATTGAATATGTTAAAGCCAATATATCACATACCGTCAAGTATACAGACCGAAGGTTCCTAGCCGAAGGATGCAGCAAAGACTGTAGGGGAGATGTATTCATATCAGTGCTAACACATCATTCCTGAACTAAACAAATTTAATGAAGCAAATGATATTAATTGTGAGCTACTATCGTCGTGCAGAGAAAGGTCGTCGGAGACGTAACAGTAATGCAAAGCAGTTATTTAGACCGAACGAGCGGCACCCAAGTTACCCAGAGGCATACGGATGAGGTTGTACTCCGATCCATGAACCTCGCTCAAGCCGATATAAAGTGCAATGAGCGCAGTGACAAAGCCAAAGGCGCCTCCAGCATCTCGCAACCTGCGCCACAGATACGTTAGTTTCGAATGACCTTGCAAAGAAGCTTCACGATACGTACTCTTGGCGGTGATGGTTAGACCAGTAGCTAGTAGAAAGCATAATGTAGGAAAGACCCCAGAAGAACGTCAGGAGAGAGAAGGCGATATTGGTTCGGATGACAGCGAGGCTGGCAGAGGAAGGGAATTAGGGAGATGCTCGGTGAAGAATTAAATGGACGACACTTACAAGAAGAAGAATGTGATGATGAACCAAATCATGAGATAGAGACCCAGGGCATCCCGGGTCGTCGGCACTTCAGTGTCAAAGTTATTCACACCAAGGATAATAAGGCTGGCAGCGTAGGAGATCCAGAAGGAGCCGTAGAGAGTGAAGACTACCGTGATGTGAGGAACAGAACGTTAAAACGTCGGATCAAAATACTTACAAGCCGATCCGAAAACGTTGCCGCGTGGGAACTCCCACATTCCAGCCATAAACATAGCGAGACCACCGACGAAAAGACCCATACCGACAATCGCAACGTCAGAGTTTACGCTACGAGCACCGACGTTGTAGAAGGACCAGAGGAATACAGTCAAGGCGAATGCCCACATTCCGCTAAACAGAAGGAATGAATACATGATGACGAAGGCGGGGCAGCTTTGAAAGCAACTCACGTAGGGCCCGGGTTGGCAATGCGGGTGAAGTAGCGCTGGTAAGAGACTGGGTCATCAGTCTTGGGTCCATACCCTTGCGCTGGAGACATGGGACCATGAGGCCCGAGAGCGCCTCCTCGGGAGCTGTCATTGTTACGACTAGTTAGTGGCTCTGGAGAGGACATGTCTACACGCTGTTGGAGGAGTGCAGAGGAGTTTGAGTGCTGGTGGCAAGCTCGGGGTAGTGTGTGTTATATGGCATTTCTACCTGCCCAAATCGTCGATGGGGAGATGGGACGAGTGAGTAGTTAGCGAAATAGCGGCTGGATCATCAGTCTGAAAATAACGGCACTCCGTGTCAAGCGTGGATTCTACGAGCCCAGTCCGATGGGAGCTGAGTTGGAACTTGGCATTTGGTAGCCCAAAGGCGTACGGACAAGGAAAGCAAGTTGTTCATTTGCGGTAGTTACTGCGTCAAGGGTCTTGTGATGGACCCGCAACGGCTCATTACAGGCCAAGCAGTGGCGTTGGCGAAGAGTAGAGAATGGAGAGAGGATTAAGACATTTGATAGTCGAGGCAGGAACCTTTGCCGTGAACAACGTGACAATGGTCAAGTGCTGAAGGCTTCTTCTATTCTAAGCAGACACAAACAATGGCTTGGTACCCGTGGTAGCCTGGCCACGCCGTTTCATGCAGGCCAATCCTGAACGTTCCAGAACCGGGTATCATGAACTTACGCTATGGATCCTCCATTCCATCACCTCCTACTTCCTCTAGGTTGTGCTGAGCAAGCCTAACTCACATGCCACAGGGGTGTTGCTCAACCCGCCGAACGCTCGGCGATGTCATAGATTTACCTCGGATAGGATCTCCAGTCCGAGTGGCCATCTCCAACTCGAACCTAGTTAATACAGTGTGTTTCGAAACATTTCAAGTTCATTACAGGATTGCTGATCCTCCACGGTGTTTACTGCTATCTGTGTCTCCCAAGCGATAGGATTTCTCTGATTTCTCTTTCTTACTCGTTGCGAACGCCCTTTTGATAACCACGTCGAAGCTGAGAAGGTCAGTGGTCACTTGTTCCGCGTCGCCTGCAGACTATCCTTCTCCACCGGAACGACAATCGCGGTTGGTCATCTTCCCGAGTACGTCAGGGTGCTAGTTGTCTGGCAGCCGGGAGCTTCAGGGGCGCCTTGGTCGTCCTTTGTGTCGCACAGTATTGCGTCCCGTTCAAGAAGGGTGTGATACCCTTGAAAGTTGTGGAGCCAGACGGCCGGGAAATGAGGGACAGTATGACTTGGGCTACCCATCCCAGGCATCCTGGCCGATATCAGTTGCTTTCTTCACATCTGCGTGAACTTAGTTATCACCGGTTATCTTCTCGCATCTCCGGCTCGATATGTGGCACATTATTCGTCCCCCCCGAGACATGCTCTTACGGTCTTCTTTTCCCACCGGTATCCGAGGTTCTCGCCACGCGGGTTTGGAATCGTTCTCTAGAGACAACATGAGGCTTACAAGTAAACGGTTGTGTCGATGTTCCTCTTTCTAGGTGATTCAGCGCTCATTTTGGCTCGCATCTCCGGCCGAGGCGATCAATTAATGACTCGAAACCTGGCTATTCACTACATTAGACAAAATCTGCCGACAAAGAGGCATCCCGCAAGCATCCCGTCAAGAGGGTGTTAGAGAAAGGGGTGGCTTTTATTAACTGGGACGAGTTCAGTTACATATGAGTCCGAATCAGGCGGAGTAATCGAGGAAGCACACAACATGTGCCTGTGGCAACACTTTGCTAGTTGTAATCGTTCGGGTGAGATAGTGAGAGGTCGACCAATGATCGACCAGTGACGAGAGAACTATTAGTGTATGGCGGGGATCGGAATTTTGGGTTTACTATTCTCTACGTTGTACAGTCATCTGCGTTTTGACTGTAGGACATGATAGAGATAAAAGAAATCAGGTTGGTGACTAGTGAAGGGATGGCGCGATGTTCACATGACGTTAAACAAATCTCATTCATGCTTGTCCGAGAAGACCCGTCCCAATGTCGTACTGAACTAGTGACATTTCAAATCAATTCAAGGGATGTGGCTATGCAACCTAGGGGCACTCGTCTCTTTCATATTTATACAATTACACTTGATTTATACAATTACACTTGACTCCCCTTGGCCCACCAGCCCAATCCCCTCGTTCATCCAGCTGTATCTCCCGTCTTTCCAGGAATGCCGCAGACGGATCCCATCATGTGCACAGGCGTGGCCATACCCCCTTACACGCGGCGTCACCACTCAATCACTCGAGTACTCCATGAGGCATCCCACTACCTCAAGCCATCATTCATTACCACGGAGTGGTTATCGAAAGTACCTCCAAGACCTCGCTGGATCAGCTGCATGTCTCTCAATCACGTAGCCCTATATCCGCGGCGCACAAATACGTCAACCTCTCATTAACGGGTATGGAGATAACACATAAACTGCCTGCCACTACAAGCAAGGATATTCCATCCGGAATCGGCGACTGTCGAGATAACGCTCTTCCTAGAAGAGTCAATTAGGCAATTGAGAGGACCAGTGGAGGGCCTCTGGTTATTGTCCGGTCATCCACCCGGGCACGTGTCTCTAATCTCGACCCACGCTCCGTCTAATTCCTTTGCGTCCGGCTCTTCTTACGTCTGCATGATCGTGGGTGGCTCGACTCCGCAATTCTCCCCGTTCCTTCCATCTCGTGAATAACAGCCGCCTTTTTTGATTGATCCGTTCTTAGAACATCTTTACACGAAGCGATCCCATTTCTGATATAATGACTGGTACACCGAAACCGAAGGATATTCGCCGGACCATGTATGATGATAAGCTTGTGTCACTCTGCTGGCCACTCCATGTAACAGACTGACAATGTTATAAGCAATGTTGGTGGAGGATCTACCCCGAAGCTACCAATCTCATCAAAGAGTAGAGTAAGGAAATATGATCCGGGACTCTTCGCTGTTGGTCACTGCAACCCCTCAGCAGTGATTTGCGATATATTACGAATAAGGTGGTTACAAGTGAATCTGAGCAAGTCGTCGTACAACCCGTACACCAGAAATTTACATCTTGACATTCGTCTTATCTTAAAATGGATATAGCTAGTCCTCAAACAGGTATTCCTTCAGCATTCTTATACTGAACAAGACCTTTTTTCGACTTGGCAGCACCTTTTTCCGGAGTCTGTTTAGGACCTTTCTTAGGACCAGGTTGGCGTTTTTGTTCGTACCTTTGTGGTTCATTTCCACGGTATTTTTTGATGCAGGCTGGAGCGCGTTTCTAGGGGTCCTGTTGACGCCCATCCACCTAACGCAGCCTGGAAGTAATGTATCATCAGATTCAGTGTTCCACACACCGAAATTTTCAAGGCCCCTGTCAAACCGTGGCTGCTGACACATCTAGGTCTGAATTGGTGACATGATTGGTTACCGACTGGGTGAACTCAATCCTTGTCGAAACATGCTAAGTTCTGAGCTGCGCCATTGCTGTTGACCTTGTGAATGCCCGGGATTCCCTCTCCGCAGCAGATTAATTTCTCATCAGCCCTCGACGTTCTACCTTTACACAACTTGGCATAGTTAAGATAGGACTTCGCATCATGTTCTTACCAACTATATCATCCGATTCAAAGCTTGTACCCACGTCCCCTGCCATACCCTCTACGATTTCTTCCTAGGAAACAATACCCTTCCTTTTCCGATTGCGACTACCTCATCTCTGTAATACTTGGAGACACTCTCGAGCTTTCAGAGAATTCAATCAAAGTGTAGGGCTTCTGTTGTGTCGCTGAGCCATCCTTGTAAGGGTATAGCGTCAAAACTGAGGTTGCTCATCGATGATAAAAGGCGGCTATCACCATATCGTAATTTGCTCAACACTTGTACGATCGATTTCGCTAATCCGTCCACAGTGTAAGCAACACACCATATTCCTCTCTCCTCTACTCATAGCCCCAACGGTTGCATTTACCCTTCATGAACCCCCCAAGTGAAACATCGAGTATCAACAGCACTGACCGACAGTCCCTTTTAAAGGCGTGGAGCATGGTTTGACATTGGCTTCAGCGAGGGCCCGGCTGGTTACCTCTAGTTATTCTACATGGCCCGACTCGCGATTTGGAAAAAGCCTCCAATACGGATGTCGTTCTTCCACGACTACCTCGTAGCGACTCATACAGTTCGACAATAGTGCCGACAAACAGGAATATTACCCGCTCTTCGAGTGTACAGCAGGACAGCTGATTACTGATAAGAGGACAGAAGAGAATCTGAGCCCAAATCGCCAGGACGGCACAGGAGGATGAACGGAGGAACGGAGAAGACGTATATGAATTCCCCTTTGCCCCGGATCGTAATCTGGAGGACAGGATGTTCGGTGCTAGCCCACCACATTGGAGCCATCGGTCGGTTTCACAAAAAGCGCGAGCACGCATGGTTCAGCGTCTCCGCAGTCGGAAGGGGTTGCCGGCATGCTCGGGACGTTCTCTGCATCCAAGGATTTGGCAAGCAATGTATCCGAGTCAAGCTCAAAGGATTTGATTCTAGCAAATGACAGATATCAGCTAATCGATCGTCCTTACAGAAAGTCATCCGACATAGACGTCGCGTGGATTGCATTGGGACGACCCGACAGGCTCAATATGGATCCTATCGAAAATGTCACCCTCAAGCGCCCGTGCCCACTGGCGTTCAAGCCAGTAGTGCCACTCCAAACCCTTCTTCTCTGGTCGGCGGCCGTGAGAACACGATCCTGCTCCTGGCTCCATTCATCGCACGAGCTCAAAGACGAGTATAATGCTTCCGAGACATTCAATTTTAAAGACTTTCCTATCGGCAATGACGCTTCCAACTCTCTGGATTCCGCGCCAATCAAGCCACCATGTTCCAACATAACACCAGTGACAGATCGTGTACGACTCCTAAAGTCGACTCAATCCTACGAGTATCTCGTGACTCACATTCAACAACCGCTCACGGGGACAAGCATGCCCTACTCTTCCAATATTAATTTGACTATAGGTTCACATAAACTTTGTAGGTATTACGCCGCAACGGATGAGGATAATCTATTCGGCAATCGAAGCCGAGGTCAAGAAACGCAAGGATGCTGAGGCTGAGGCTACAAGAAAGCTCCAGAGGTGCGTGAGGAGGCGGAGGTCGAAAGGAATGAAGATGGGAGAAGGATCGCAGAAGGCAGTTCAAGCCGAGAGGAAAAGACGTAAGGAAGCAGAGGCAGAGCCGGAGAAACTCAAAGCGGTCGGTCGAGGAGGAAAGAAGGCAACGCGAAGAGTTCCAACGCAGACTCGAGAAGGAAATACAAGAGAAAATCAAGGAATACAAAAAGGCTCTTCGATCGTGTACTAAATTGCCCCAAAGGTTCTGGAAGGATAGGGATAAGGATCAATCTTCCGAATCATCCGGGTCGGCAGAACAGTGACGAGTTTGGCGCTGCAAGGTCCGAATCAATCCAAGGTTGCACAGCACAACGTGTCCAAGCTTTAGTTTGGTGACTGGATGATAAATACTGTCGGAGAGGACGACTCAGGATTTCAAGGCTGGAAAGGCGACGAATAGGGACTAGCGAACTCGGTCCTGCCATCCCTCACTTTTTAACTTACATGGAAGGACAAGATGTTCGGTGCTAGCCCACAAGATCGAAGCCATCAGATGAGGGTGCCCCAAAAAGCGCGAGCACGCATGGTTCAGCGTCTCCGCAGTCGGAAGGGGTTGCCGGCATGCTCGGGACGTTCCCTGCATCCAAGGATTTGATTTTAGCAGATGACAGATATCAGTTATTCGATCGTCCTTGCAGAAAGTCATCCGACATGGAGGTCGTGTGGATTGCATTGGGACGACCCGACAGGCTCAATATGGATCCTATCGAAAATGTCACCCTCAAGCACCTGCGCCCACAAGCGTTCAAGCCAGTAGCGCCGTTCCCAAACCCTTCTTCTCTGCCCGGCGGCCGGGAGAACACGATCCCGCTCCTGACTCCATTCATCGCACAACTCAAAGGCAAGTAAAATGCTTCAGGGACATTATTTTTAAAGATTTTCCTATTGGAAATGACGCTTCCATTTCTCTGGATTCCCGTGCCAGTCAAGCCGCTATGTTCCAACGTCTCGTACGACTTTTAAAGTCGGCTCAACCCTACAAGCATCTCGTGACTCGCGTTCGACTCGCGTTCAATAATGCCAAACCACGCATTCTCTATCCACGGAAGCATTCCAATCATCTGGTCATACGAGTGAACACTAGCATGTCCAACGTGACAAGATCCTCGCGTTTCGACATCGAATCAACAAGGAAGAAGTAACAATGATAGGGAGAACTTATTTCTCGGTCTTGTGGAGTACCAACCGACTGGTACGGAGGCAGCCCTGTGCATTCGACAAGGGTGACTGGGCTGTATCCGGCAGCTTGGAGTTTCTGGATGTAATAAGGAACGACATCGGTCCTAGGGCGAAACAGCATCGATAAATGTCCCTTTGGAGATTGTGCGCCAGGTTGATGTCCGGAACCCCCGAAACCACTCAAGTTGGTGCTTGCCGGGATTGGGAGCTATTGCACTAGTAGGATATATCATGCATAAGTCTTTTACATCGCCAAATGCCATATACGTGGGAGAATTTCGGATGTGCAGGCCATGCAGGGTATTTAAAATATATAAACTACCACCCGCTTGTCCTTCTCCCTCTCAGCTCCTCATGAGTCGCCGACCACACCTCACGATCAGCTGGGTTCTCACAAAGGTCCCCTTCACAACAACAACAACACCCTTTCCTCGGCTAATACACCTTTCATAGCTTCTGCTCTACGGTCAACGATTCCTCGTTTACCCAGCCGGCTTCCTTCCTAAACCAAGATGTACGTCGTCTGCTTCGCTCCCTCGATACCCTATTTTAACTGGTGTAGTTGTGACAAGTCCGTCAAGATATGGCCTTTCGCACAGAGACATCGAAATCCGAACGTCCGACAAGGTGTTGCTCCGCTGTCGCCTTATTGAACCACAAGAACCGAAAGCGACTATCTTGATGTTCCATGGGAACGCGATGGACCATAGTGCTTTGTTGGATCACGCTCTACATTATCACTACTACGGGTTGAACGTGTTCATGGTTTCATATCGAGGGTATGGGGAGAGTGAAGGGGTGCCTTCGGAGAGAGGTGCGTATTTGCTGCTTCGCTAAGTGGGTTAAGTGGGTTGCTCTTACGGCATTGTGGTTAGGACTGAAGAGAGACGCCCAGGCTGCACTGGATTATGTCCTCCGTGATTCACAACTGTCAGCAGTTCCTATCGTGCGTTCAACTTTGAGTGCTTTTAGTTCTGTGTTGTGTGGTTGTCTTACAACCCCCCTAGATCGTGTATGGGGTCTCGCTCGGCGGCGCAGTTGCAATCGACCTAACAAGCAAAAACCCTGACAAGGTTCCTGCCCACCTTCTCCAACCCACGTTTCACTCCTGACTGACAGACACGCTTTCTACAGATCAAAGCGCTCATTATCGAAAATACATTCACATCCATCCCCGACATCGTCCGTACCTGGCGTATCCTCGGCCACATCTCCTTCGTGTGCACGCAACGCTGGAACTCTGCTTCCAGAATCTCCAAAATCCCTCCTTCTCTCCCGATCCTATTTTGCAGTGGGAGGAGTGATAGAGTCGTTCCCCCGGCCCATATGGATAATTTGTGGAAGATTGCAGGGGAGAGGGGGAAGAACAGCAGTCGCGGTTGGGGCAGTTTGGTTAGAGGGTTGGGAGGGTGGTTGTCGGCGAGTGGGAGTGGTATGTTCGGGGTGAGCAGAGGGGAGAGAGAAGAGGGTGAGGGATGGGTTCCTCCCAATGATGATGTGTTTGTTTTGTTTCCTCATGTGGGGCACTGTGAGTCTTTTTGTTAAATTGACCTTCTCCCTCTCCGGTTAACGACATTTTTGGTAGCGGACACCTTTGAACATCGACATTATTGGTCTGAGATTCGTGAGTTTCTTAGTAAGATTATATCCTTGTGAACATGATTAAGCCACGAGACGACGAGATGAGACTGGTTTTTACCTGTATCTTTTGTATCACTCTTTCTTGATGATGCTAATGATGATTGACTGGGTGTGTCAGCCTATGCAGTGTGATTGACTTTCAGAAGCCCCTAGTGTAGCCACATGTGCAAGTGTTTAATTTTGCGCAACAGGTGATCATGGTTGAAAAGGAACACTCTGTGAAACATAATCTTCTACTGGTATTGATTACTCTCACTGATAACAGCCAAGGTATCCCATAAACCTCTTTTCTGTAAACTGCAGGGCAACTTCCCTAACTATATTACTGCCACACCACAACATGTGGTGCCACAAGGTAAGTACCCAGCTTGGCAGCTGGGATATGGTTTTAGAAGACCTCATCATGTACCAGGGGGTGGGCAGAATTAGCAAGTTACATTTGTTATAAAAATAGCCTTCTGAAAAAAGACTCTAACTGCTGGTATCCCTCCCTAGATAGCTTACATTCTTTATAATCTTTAGAGAGATAGTCAACTAGTAGGTTACAGCAAAAGAATTATCCTGAGAATGCATACAAAATATGCTATTCAAGATCAGTGAGTTTGGGGGGACTACCACCAGACAGAAAGTATTTGCATCTGAGGTTGTTGTAGAGGATACAGGAGCAGCGTAGCTCAGAACACCAGTATGCTTGGTCAACAAGGCCTTAAGCCTAAGATATTCAGATTCAACCTTCTTAACCTGAGCTTTAACAAGAGCCAGCTCATAGCAATGTTCATTATCAGTCTCCAACATAGCATTAAGCC